>JAVYIG010014562.1:0-40881 GCA_035222895.1 Strongylocentrotus droebachiensis | reverse complement strand
TACTGTACTGATGAACTTTCTGGCCTATCGTCCGGTTCAGTGCCATTGATTAGGAGAGTTTGGCCAACCCGGTTCGAGTCGGATACAATATTGCGACCACTGCTTTGTTAGGCAAGCACAAAACAAAAGAATATACGCCATGTTGTGACCCAGTGAAACCAAGTTGGCCAAACTCTGTGTATAGATGGCTCTGGTCCTGTTTATTGCACAGCGCCATCTAATGGTCAACTGTCAAACAGTGTGTAACCCTAAACCTAATTATACCAGAGGACTCGAGGCAAGAACCACCAGCGCAGCTAGGGAAGCAGCGATTAGAGGACCATACTGCTAGAGCTGACCTGAGGATGGCGCTAGAGGAGATCTTGCTGTAGTGCTTCCTGTACAGTATGGCTTCGCACTAGGGGAAATCAATATGAAAGAAGAAGAAACATTCTATAGAGAACCATCGTAGTGCGAAAGAGGCATATACACATGCATGAAGGAAGTATCGTCAAAAGAAATATTGGTCAAACAAAGTAGTTTACAAAACTCTGATATCTGGCTAATCATTAGTGCATGAGCCACACCTAGTTATACTGTGTTACTGTTTTTGTGTTGTAATGACATTGACATTAGAAGTCGACCCTGATACTATGATTTTGTTTGTTTTGTTTATTTGTAGGTGAATGTTTTGACAGATCAGCTTGAGGCCCAGAACGAGAAGATAGAGGAACTAGAGTATGCCTGCGCAAAGAAAAGCAAACAGTTGGCTGATTCAGAGACTAAGTTACTTCAGGTATTATTCAAATTTTGTACACATTCCATGAAATTGTCTTTTCAGAGTCAGAGGGGTAGTAAATCTGTCTTAAATTGTGCAAGGAGACAGGGAATATTACTTTGGGATGTATTTGTGAACTGAATGTCTGCCAGCATCTGTAGACCACGGCTAGAGGCCTTTAGGTCCAGTATTTTTTTATTCAACACTTACCAATTCACCTACTCTCTCAGTTTTGTACTCACCCGTGCACCCACTTACTAACCCACCCACTCACTCACCGACTCTCCAACTCACTTTCCCATTCACCCACCCACTCACCCAATTTTTCCCACCTACTAACGCACTCACTCACCCACCCACCCACCCACCCACCCACTCCCCCTCTAACCCTACCCCCTGCTCATTCACTCACTCCCCAAATCACTCACCCACCCACCCACTCACTCACCTCTAACCTGACCCCTAGCCCATTCACCCACTTGCCCACTTATTCACTCACTCTCCCAGTTATTCACTCACTCCCCCACCCACCTTACCACTCACTCCCCACCCACCCACTCAGTAACTCACCCACCCACCCACTCACTCCCCCTCTAACCCTACCCCCTGCTAATTCACTCACTCCCTACCCCCCCTCAAACCCTACCCCTTGCTTATTCACTCACTCTCCCACTGATTCACCCACTCTCCCACTTATTCACTCACTCTCCCACTTATTCACTCGCCCAACCACCTTACCACTCACTCCCCTCTTACCCTACCCTTTGCTTATTCACTGACTCTCCCACTCCCTCATTCCCTCACCCACCAACGAACCCACCCACCCACTCACCCCCCCTCTAACCCTATCCCCTGCTCATTCACCCACTCTCTCACCCATTCACTCCCCCACTCACTCACTCCCCTCTAAACCTACCCCTTGCTCATTCACTCACTACCCACCCCCACCCATTCACCCACTCACCCACTCATCCACCCACTCACTCACCAACCCACCCACTCACTCCCCCTCTAACCCTACCCCCTGCTCTCACTCACTCTCCCACTCATTCACTCACTCCCCACTCCCCCGCTCACTCTCCTACTTACTCCCCACTTACCTACTTATTCACTCTTTCACCCAACCCACCTACCAACTCAACCAAGGCTCTTCTCACTCAGTCAAAGTTGAAAACAGAAACTGTCAAAATGAAGTGTGAAAATTCAACTATTTAGTTCAATCATTTTGTCCAGATAATTCATGGAACTTGCAAAAGTTTCATGTCCAAGAAAGTTCCCCATGTCATAGCAACCCATGATTTTTTTAAAAATAATATTCTTTTATTTCCCCTGGTATTAAATCAATTCCCATTTGTTTCTTTGTAGGAGTCTGAAATCCACTGTGAACTAGAACAAAGCCAGCAGAATTACGCTATAGAGGCTTCTAAACTCAAGGCTCGACTAGACTCTGTGGAGAATGAGACTCTTGTTGTCAGAGAACGTGCTATCATGGCTGAGGTACGTACTAAAGAGATGGCATAATGAAGATTTTAAATTTTTAAAATGTGTGTACTTGTATCACATTTCAAAGTATGCATAGCCTAAAGTAGATAAAGGGGATTGCAATTATAGTAAGGGCTATAATGGCCGTTTTCGCACCATTGTTTGTGATTTTTAGTAATCTGTAAAACTAAAGGAAATGTTCAAAATTACATCATAGTAGATTAATCGTCAGCGCTACCTTTTATGAAAAGCATAGTGCATACATCATCTTGAGATAGATGAGACTTGAATGATGATAGTGGCTTCTTAGTAAGTGCTCATGTCCATCACTTGGTGACACTCCTGGGGGGTGTTTCACAAGATCCTAAGTTGAATTTATCTCTAAGTTGGACTTAACAATTAAAGAAAGAAGCTGTTAGCATCTTTGAAAATATTTTGTAAAAGTTATTTTAAAAGGCTTTTGAACATATTTTATTCAAGGCTACAAATAGCTCTCTATTATTAAGTTCAACTTAAAATCTTTGTGAAATACCCCCCTGGTGTTTCATCATTACTACCATACACGTTCATACACGGCAGCAAAATATGTAGCGCTCTATCTCTATTGTCATCCGGTGGAAAGTGGAAAATAATGCCTTGCCTATAAACATCAGTGATGGGCTGCGATTCAAAGCCTCAACCTTTTGATTGAGAGTCAAGTGAATGTACCACGACACCTCCAATTTAAAGCCATACTATACTAGAATCACTACTGCAAAATCTCTTCTAGCGCCATCTCAGGTCAGCTGTAGCAGCATGGTCCTGTAACTCGCTGCTTCCCTGGCTGCGCTGTTGGTCCTCGCATCAAGTTTCATGTCTACGAATGGGGAATTAGGTATTGAGTTACACACTGTGGTAAGATGCTGCTTGCAAGTGTCGGCTTGCATGGTGATGTAGATACACAGTATATACGTCCTGACGACGGATAGTCAACCTGTCCGAAACGTCGAGCCACTCTCGCCACTCATCCTCTCCAAGCGCTATAGTTCTCCTTAGAACTATTAGCTAAGAAAGATAACCAACAGTCTTTTCAAGACAAAACAAACGGTCCTTTTCAGGACTACACACCCTCAAGAAAGATTACCGAGAGTCCTTTTCAGGACTCCTCAATCCTCTCTCTCTCTCACATGGTGCACCCGCAAGCCTACTGTATACACTGTGGTAAATTTACCATGAGATGGCGCTGTGCAAAAAAACAGTACGCTAAGGCCGAAAATTTCATCAGTTCAATATTGCTTTATCTTTGTTCGTGTATTTTTTATCCTCTGCAGTCCAAGATTGAGGAGCAGCAACACGAGATGAACAAGCTGATGTCAAAATATCAACAAAGTCAGGTCAGTAAGCCATGTGCATTATAATGCAGCATGTATATGGCACCCCATTACTTCTGTTTTAAAACACTTTCACACTATGAACATGACGGACAAAGAAAGCGTACTGCTATTATGTAAAAATGTGTAGAACAGGTGAATATGCACGTGACACCTGTTCTACACGTTTTTACATAATAGCAGTGAAGGGATATTCCTTTGTCTACCTGAGAAACTGTATATTTTGTTTGCTTTCTTTGTCCGTCATGTTCATAGTATCAGGTGCACACCCCTCCAAGGAAGTCAGTTTTGCTGATATAGGAAAGTTTTGAGGAATGATTTGAAATGTCCTTCCTGAAGACATCAACTAATTAAAGCTCCGACTCCTTTAAAGCTTATCTGTACTAGTTTACAGGAGGGATTAGACCGCCCTGCAAGATCACTGGAAAGGTGGTTATCTCATCAAATCAGCTCTCAGTTAACATGAGAAAAAGAGGATCATGGGGGACCAATGGTCACCACTAAGGCATTGTTTGTTATATAGAGGGCGCAAGTAGCCACAAGTAGTGCAGTGGGCCTTATCATGTAAAAATGCTTCTGTTTGAATCTTAATTATTTCTAAATCCGCCTTGAGCACTCCACAGAGTGGATATGGCGCTATAATAAGTAATATTATTATTATAATTCTGATTTAGTTTAGCCTGACAGTCTATGACTAAGATCAAGTTTTACAAACAAAAACTTAGACCTCAGACTAACTTACTCTGTGAAACCAAATTTAGAAAGAGCTTAAACGGAGTCTGAAGTTTACATTGTAGTCAAATATTGACTAAACCGTGCAGATTTTCCCTTTTAAATGATTAATTTCTTATTTCCTTACAGAAAATTGTTGGTGAACTGCAAACGGAATGTCATAAATGGCAGGAGAAGTACATGGAAACGCAGGTATGGTATTCAATACACTATGACACTCTGATTAAGAAATATTCATATGTGATCTTGTGAAAGCCAGTAGGATGTTCAAAAAGAGGTTGAGTTCTGGTAAAGGGTAAAAAAGAAAAAAAAGATTTGTGAGCATTTTCTTTCTTTTTATTCTTGCATGTAAGAGTATCATGTACAAACATTCCCTGCTAAGGATTACTCTACGTATGCTCTGGTATTTCAAATAGGACGAGAAATAGCTGAAAATGTGTGTATTGTCCCACTTACCCATATTTGTGTATTAAAGGTGCTGATCATTGTATTGTAGTTGATTTATTGGAATTTTGATGATTTATAAACCTGAAGTACACAATAAGCCTTTTGTAAAAGAGCAGTTTATATAGACGTACAATTATCCATAGCACAGATATCGATTGTACCCACAATCAGAGCTAAATTTATGATTATAAGGCAAAGAGACAGCATTTTGTCATTTGGTTCTACTATTTGGTCACAGACATGCAGTATGATAATACAGTCAAACCTGTCTATAGCGAACGCCCAAAGGAAACACCAAAAGTGGCCTTTGCAGACAGGTGGTCTTTGTAGACCAGGTTCCTTTAGTACATGTTTCATGCATGAGTAACCATTTTCAAGGGAAACAAAAAATGTGGTCCTTGTAGACTGGTGGTCTTTGTAAACAGGTGGTCACCTAAAGCAGGTTTGACAAGGGCTACAAGGCTAGATGTGATATCTTTTGAGGGATAAGGTATATGTACAATCTGAAATAAAGATGTTGCTTAACATGAAGCAATGTCATTACCCACAATTCGTACCCCTTCCTGGTAGGTCAAGCTAGTTAGGTCACAGACGGAGACAGCAGAGCTCAAGGCTCGTCTGCGGTACAGCCATGTGAGTGCGCCCTCTTGTGTTCGGAATGTGCACACCCTGGAATGCCGTGCTTTCACTCACCCTTTAACTCTCTTAATGAATGAAACTTCTTCTCGAGGGCTGTCCACATGTGGCGCAGTAAATCATGGCAGGTTTTCTGTTCTTGAAAAACAAAGCGTAATACGCTACACATTTCGGTATCTTACATCACACGGATAGTGAGTGGGCATAGGACTTTTGATGTGTGAAACGCAACTTCATTCATCCCATTTTGCCATTTGTGATTAATTAAAATTCTAAAAAGAAAAAAAAAGAAAATCTGCCACGGTTTGCTGTGTCGTATATGAACAAGCCACTTATCTTTTTGTTTGTATTCATTTTAACCATTCTGGCCCCGTTTCATTTAAACCTGTTATCAATAACAAGTGCTAAAATTCTATTCCTGACAATGATGCTCTCAGTCAATCAAATACAATAATTGAGTAGCTTATAAGAGATATAAACTTGTTATTGGTAATAGGTTTTAATGAAACGGGGCAAAGTGAAGAGTTATGGCAAGGATATTATCTTGTACATGCGTTTTTATAGGAGTGAACAGAAAGTCATGTATGGGATTTTTCTACTTGAAGTGGTAATCACTTATGAATTTGTCATCAATTTTGTTTATTTTTTGGAGACAAGCATTATCCACCAATTTTGTTTTAGTTTGTGATGAGGCCTCCCTATCTGTTTTGGGTTCAAGATGTTAATTAATTTCTCCATACTGTTAAATTTTATGCAATGTACCCTAAAGCAGGGATTACTTTGATGAGCGCTTGTGTAAACCTGAGAATCAGGAGCATTGGGGAGCATTGGGGGAAGGGAAAGACTAGGTAGTTACAAACCAATGTAACCTTTCATCGTTGTGTCTTAAGGTATAAAAATGATGTATAGTCCACCACACGTACCGGTATCTGGTTGTTTTACAACTTTTGTTGGAAGTTTATGGCATCGGGTTTTAATGAGGTTTATCATCCTCTTCCCATGCCAATGATTTTTCTCAGTTTTGAGAATGCCGGGTATAGTAACTTGATTACATCCTATTAAAAGTTAGATTTTATATGTAAACATCCTTCTTGAGTTCCTCAAATTTATTTTGTTATTCCACTTATAGAAGAAACCACGCAAACCAAAGAGGCATCTCTTTCGTTTGCCTTTGCGCTCAGTAAGTGATGAATACACTCTCAAGCAAAATCTGATCGAAAGTCAAAATTCTGGTTAAGCAGCTTCAAAGAGTATTTGCGCTTAGTTCAAACTTTGAAATAATGATAATTACAAACTAGAGATCTGTTAAACTTGTAATTTTGCTTCGTACTAGACAATAATAATAATAATAAAAACGGTGCTTATAAAGCGCTTACCACCGAAGTCTCTAAGCGCTATAACATACTACTCTATATGTAAAATAGTTTGTCAACGGCAAATATGAGCTTAAAAATTATTTGGTTTGCACTGAAGTGCAAGCTAGCTTTACTAGGTGCATATTTATAATAATTGTAGAAGTGATGGTTTATATAACAGTAGACATTGTAAAGTCAAGTTGATGTTCATTTTACTTATTTGTTGGTTTGCATTAGAATTAGGTGCTTAGTTAGAATAACAACAGAAAAGAGAACCATAACTATGTCACCCTTGTAGTTCTTTAAAACGTATAGATAACAATGTCAAGTCCTTGAACATTCAATATATTTTCGTTAGCACTAGAGATAGGTTCCTACTTAGTACAACATAAGAAACAAATAATGACGTCATCTTGACAGTTCATTTAATGGCTTAATGGTAGAGCAGTGATCAAGGATATCCCAGGGTCGAAACTAAGTCAATGCGCTAATGCTCTTTCGTAAGGCATTAATCCTCATTTCCAAGTCTCTCAGAGAGGTCTTACAGCCGTCGGTCCCTGGTTGCTTACCTACTAGCATACACATTGCTTTTTAGTCGGGTTAAAGCATATCTGCCATAGTTTACGGGAGGGATTAGACTGCCCTGCAAGGTCACTGGACAGGTGGTTATCTCATCAACTCAGCTCTCAGTTAACATAAGCAAAAGAGGATCATGGGGGACCAATGGTCACCGATTAGGCATGGTTTGTTATAAAGAGGGCGCACGTAGCTACAAGTAGTGCAGTGGGCCTTTAAAACACACCATCAATCAATCAAAAGGAAAGATTATGAATTCAAAATTATAAAAATTGTTTAAATTCAGATTGACATTAACGCTCCCTCCTGCATTGATTGGAAATGTAAAATGTAGAAAGTGCTGCATAAATGCTTTTACTGATTTTATTTATATGTCAACATATTGCTAAAAACCAGGCAAAATATTTGACATGTATAATAGCCTTTTTTTAACACAACAGAGATGCAATCAAAATTTTGGGGTAATAATTGTAGTTGAGATTGTATTATGGACTGACACAGATGGAGTCAGTGAGTGAAGGAGTGAAAGAGAGAGAGAGAAGAGAGAGAGAGAGAGAGAGAGAGTGAGTGAGAGGATAGGAAACAGAAGAAAACAAAGAAAAAGATGAAAAGTTATACCCAGAAAATTATTTTAATTTACTGTTCACACAATTGGTATAGAAAATTGCCTCTTACTCTATAAACTTCAATGTTATGCAATGAAATATTAAACACCCATCCAAAGACATAATTTAGGTGTTTTTGAAATTTCTAAATTATCCCTCAAGTTTGTGTCTACTAACATAGACCTGGTATTATGGTCCCACTAACTGCATTTCTTGTAAGTATTTTTGGCTGAGTTTCCCCTTGGTATGGCTTCTGCTATAGATGGAAATATTTCCTTGAATGAAAATGTTACTATATTTTTGTCTTACTTGTAACAGCTGCAGTCATATTCATTTTTACACCACAGAGCATCTTTTTTCTCAATTTAGTTTATATAGATAATCACTTATTTCATGAACAGGCATATGTGCAGTGAGTGTAAGCCTATGCTGCAGGCGCATTTGTTATTCAGCATTGATTCAAATAACAAAAGTTTTATTTAAAGAAAAAGAAAGGAGTCATACATATACTTCTTTTTTATTGATTTTAGTAATGTAGAATAGAAATAATTGAATTAATAGTGATACATTTAGATATACATTAAAATAAGCAGGACAATGTTATAACGTGAAATTTCATAGATTTTGATATTTTTAATAGTGACTGCAGCTGGATGGCATACAAGAACGCATTAATTTGTTTACTTACATGGAGTGTTTATTACCAGCATGAGTGATTTCAATGGATGACATACAGTATCACTTCTACAATCTCATTCATGCATGGAGCTGAGTCTCTCTATGTCTTGTGATTATTTAACTATGGTATCCCCTCTGCAACAAATTGTCTTTCTATATGAAAATGAAATTTTTTGAATGCTTTTTTTTCCAGTGTGTTTGAGACCTATTTGACGTTTTATACATTCATTTCTTTAAATAACTTATGTTCATTTTTTTTCAAAGGACAACATGGTTTATTTTATTTTATTTTATTAATCAAATTGATCTTTAATTCTTTGGTTTCCTTTGGTTCAGTGATTACATATTTTATTTTGACCCAAAAATGTCACAATTACATTTCCTGATTTGCATGGTACACATCTCGTAAGTTCTTTATTTTTCTTGTAATTCTCTCTCTTTTAAAATTAATTCAGATTGCAATTACCAGGGTTCTTACATTTTTCATTTTTATATAACTGATGTATTATTATTGCTTTGCAAGGAAGACATCTGAATGAAATGAAGAAAAAAAAACTATTTTGTAGCTATCTCATTGATATTGAGAAACAATCATATGATTTGAGATGCAATGTTTTAGAGAATTTTTATAATTTTATATTTTCTTGTGGTTGCATTATCAATTCAATCCAATCCAAAAGATATTTGATATAGCGCCTTTTCCTTGTAGTTAAAAAGCGCTGCACACACGCTCCAAAATGTTTGGGCCACTTAAAAACAAAAGTAAAGACACTTCTCAGAGATCATTAAAGTATATGTAGGCTGGGAATAAAGTAATTTCTAGCAGAATAAATGTAACTTGAGTAGTTTCTTGAACTGGTCAACAGATGAGGCCGTCTGCACAGCAATAGGTAGCTTACCCATCACAGACAATATCTACCGTAAATGTTCTCTATGTAGAGCATTGACTCTCTTATGTGATCCCTAAATTTCAGAACGTTTTCTCAGATTTTGTATCAGAATATTTCAGCTGTTTAATCTATCTTTCTTTGTATGATGGGGATGGATGAGGACCAACTTTAATCCAATGACATTTGAATATGTGTTGTGTAATCAAATTGAAGAATTAAAATGTGGAAATTGTATTTTTCTTCTCTATTTTTTCCAGGCTCTTCTTGATGATCTTCAAGCCAAGAAAGTCAAAACTCTAGATAAAGGTAGGATCTTCATCACCATCCTTTTCTTTTCCACTTTTTCTCCCCTTCTTCTTCACTTCTTCTCCCCTTCTTCTTAATCTCTTTCTACTTCTTCTTCTTCTTCTTCTTCTTCTTCTTCTTCTTCTTCCTCTCCTTCTTCTTCTTCTTCTTCTTCTTCTTCTTCTTCTTCTTCTTCTTCTTCTTCTTCTTCTTCTACTTCTTCTTCTCCTTCTTCTTCTCTTTCTTCTTATGTGTAGTGTTATTATCTCCAAGCCAAGAAAATCAAAACTCTAGATAAAGGTTCATGCGCATATTTACAAGTAAAGTGATATCAGGGCAATTTTCTTTTGATAGTAATAGTTTTTTAATTTCTTCATTTGGAAAATATTGAATCTTGTAATACGATGTTAAGGATTGTAGCGCTTGTTGTTGCACTCCATTGTTGCTGTCCTGTAGAAAATGACCTAGATTTCAGGCATGCTTATTTTGATATCAGTATGTTCCTATTGTGACATTACAATTGAAATATGGTCATATCAAAAGACTTTTTCTTTTTAAGATCAAACCCAGTGGAAACTCGTTATAAATAACATAACTCACCTTTAATGTATTGAGGTACTTTATTCAGTTACACTCTTGTTTTTCATTGTTTTCAGCCCTGATAAAACAAGATTTTATTATAACAAGTTAATTTCCTTAGTCCTGATGAGTTTTTTCTTGTTGCTTGTTTACTTAGTAAGTAGGAAATCAAGATGGTTTTATCAAATACTTGTTATTTTCTTGTTGCTTCATATACTGTAGAAGAACTGATAACCTTGAGATATTTATGCATTATTTACTTGTTTTAATAATATTTTTCTTATTTCTTTTTTTTACTTAGAAGTAGAAAAAGAGAAACTAAAGATTGCTGTAGACTCTCTGATAGCTGGCAACAAAGAAAAGGTGAGAATAAGCTTGATATGTTTTGTATGTTTGGAGCCAGAAGGGTATTAGCATCACTTAACACACACCTCACCCTCTTCTGTCTCTATTAAATAGACTTTCATTTAATTTTACCCATTTTGTGTCATTTTGAACAAAAAAAGCCCAACTATGCTTGTATTCTCTTCCTTAAAGGTAAAGACTGGTAGTGGTAAAATTGCGGTTCAAGGGTTTTGGGTGCAAAATATCCATTCAATATTGTTTCAATGTTGCCTTCAGAGGTTTAGATGGCAATACTTCAACCTAAATTTGCAAAAAAAGCAGCAATATATGCCCAAATGTTCAATGCTAAAGTGCATTTGCGATATCTATCCAGGCTGGATCGATATAATAATTTACCAAATATATCAATTAGAAGGTGGTTCCCGGCAAAATTTGTATCACGTATTAGTCAAAACATATTCTTTCACATGATTTGTTAATAATAGCTTCCATTCCATTTTTTGAGAGGGGGGGGGGGGGCGTTTCCAAAACTGGTCTATTCCTATAAGCAGGCTTGTACTTGGAGTTTTCTGTATTTTGTGTAATTTTTGTATGAAAGTTATAACAATGTACACTGTACCTGTACATGCACATGTAAATCATACCGGTACTTGTTTTGTTTTTACCAATTAAGGACAAGACGATAGAAGATTTGAACCAGAGGTTATCAAAGTTCTACCATGTACAGGAAATGGCTGCCATCAATGGAAGAGGTAAAATGTTAACACTTCATTTTTGTTCTTGGGAGGAGGGAGGGGTGGAGGGGGAGGGTGGGGGGGGGGGGGGGGGTGGGTGGAGGGGGAGGGGTGTTGTTTGTTGGTGGTGATAGGTATACTAATATTTTTAATTTAGCATTAATTACTATCAAGATAGATTTAATTTATGGATGAAAGAAATGGAAAGCAGGCAAATGTCATATCTGATTGCATGGATTGCCCTTTTGTCTTTTGATTCAAATACATTTTGTACATTATAATAGCAGTTACTATTTCTTTGTTTCAGTTGAAATGGATATGCTGCTTGACATTGAAAACCAAAGAACAGATAGTTTCTCAACCTCCAGCTCAGCTACAGGAGAGACAGACACATCAAAGGATAGCGTAAGTTCACTCTTAAAGGCATCGTTTAACAATGTTAAATCTGAGATGCATGGCCCTACGTGTAATCAGTGTCTGTGACATGGTGTAGTATAGAAGCCCTAAAAAAATTGCACTTAAAAATGATCATGAAGTGTCTCAAAAAAATAAAAATCTTTGAGTGACCGGTTTTTACCATAATCATTTTCCCCAATAGACTGTAGTGTTAGAAAAACCGTTAGAAAAACAAATTCTGAAATTTCTAATTCCAATCATATATATCTTGATAATCAGACAAGTAATTGGCATGTAAAAGTCATGGGATACATGTATGACCTAAAGGTTTATAATTATGATTGCAGCATGAGCTTAATCCAGGATTTTTTTCAGAATCTGAAGCAAAGTTACCCAATCCCTTTAAAGCCATACTCTACTCAAACTACCACAGATTTCCCTCCAGCACCATCTAGCAGTATGGTCCCGTATCTCCCTGCATCCCATGCATAGCTGTGGTTCTCACATCAAGTCCTCTGTGTACGATATGGACATTAGGTATTGGGTTACGCACTGAGGGCAAGTTAACCATGGGATGGTGCTATACAGTAAACACTACGCTAGGGCAAAAAGTTTATCATTTCAGTATGGCTTTTAACTGTGTCCTCTGACAGCTCCAGGTCCAGAACTCAATCTTGCCTTTATCTGTGACCTTTCACAGCACCTGGGACCCGTTTCACAAAGCCTTTTTACAATGACAAATGACAAATATCAGTGACAAATCTGCTGATAACCAATCAGAAGCAAGGATTTCAGTAGCTTATAACAAAAACTGTCATTCGTCACTGATGACAAGTTTTGTGAAATGCCACCCAGGTCTAGAACTCAATTTTGTCTTTATCTATTTCCTTATACAGCACCAGGTCCCGCAAGGATCCAGCCCAGTCAGTCCAGACAGAGACTACACCATGATGGTGGATAGGACTGAGGAGATGTTTGGGTCCAAGACCAGCCGACGATCGGCAAGTCTGGAGAATCTACAGACCAATGTCCTACCATCAACGGTAAGTCTTTTTCACAGTTTCCATCTAATGTAAAGTAGTGCATGTGCAGTGAATGGTCGGTAGATTAGTATGAATCCTAGATATAGCTCATAGAGTTAGCTAAATAAATGTGCCCTTCTGTCTTGAAATTTACAAGATCCTGTTGTGGTCTTTGTGCCTTTTATTGTATGTAAAGGCACACAAACCACAATTTGTTCTTGAATAAATGTTTTTTTTATATAATTAAAGATGAAATTCAGCCACTACATGTACAATAGGTTAAAAGACTGAAATGAAATAAACTTCATTTCATCACTTTCCTGAATATGAATGTATCAACATATCCTGAAATAAATTTATTTAACTCTACATATGACTCTTGGAAACTTCACCATCATAAACACTATTGCCCATAAAGTTGAAATCATTTTTCCTATCTCAAATCAGGAAATGTTTCTGATTTATTCTTGAAAGATACATTGTAAAGTTCTTGAAATGCACTTACCGCTATGATTGCTGGAGCTAAAGCTACAGTAGGACAATAATATATCAAATTCTATAGGATCGCATAGAGATGTATATCTTAATGTGATATGCAATATTGAAGAACGGAATATCGTTATCGTTATTAGTAAAAAAAAAAAAAAGGATTCTTTATTTGTTAAGGTTGTTCAGTGGATCATGGTTTCAAGATTAACCACGAAGGAGAAAACTCATTCCAAGAAAATGTTTGAGAGTGGATGGCACTGTAACATTTGAATGCACTTTTATTTAACACATACTCTGCATTGTGTACTAATAGTATGCTGAGGAGAAGGTAGTGTATTGTGCATCTATAAATCAACAGATATTTGATGTGTGAAGTTAAAGCCATACTTTACTAGAAGCATTACCTCAGAATCCCCTCTAGCGCCATCTCAGGTCAGCTGTAGCAGGATGGTCCCGTAACTTCCTGATTTCCTAGCGGCACGTTTATTTCTCGCATTGAGTCCTTTATCTGCGATGTGAGAATTAGTTATTTGGTTACGCATTGTTGGCAAGTTGACCATGAGATGGCGCTGTGCAATTAAACAGTATGCTAGGGCATGAAAGTATATATGGGCCTGTTGCATAAAACTTACCATTGATGGTATTATGGTAATTAAGCCATCAATGACAACTACCATCATGATGGTAACAGGGCTCAACAGCCAATCAAAATCAAGGTTTCCATGGCAGTTACCATCAACGGTAAGTTTTGTGCAACGGGCCCAGCTCAGTATCGTTTTAACAATGAACCTCAAATTCAGTTCTCGTAATATTTCCTGCATTGCTCAGAAAATGAGTTGAACTCGGTCAGAATGGTGACCCCCGTTCTGTCTCTTTTTTAGAAAGAAGAAAGTCTATTAATACCTTTTTAAAGTGAATTTCCTATTTTATATATTTTCATCAGCAGAAGTACAGCTAGTTTTTTAATTGCTGTTGAAATTGAAATTGTTTATTCACTAAAATTTCACGATTGCAAATGGTTGGATTGTGAAATAATTAAATTAAGGAAATGCAATCATAAAGTACAATGTTATCAGCCTCGTGTCAATTGATGAATTTGCTCTTCCTACTTTCTTATTATGTCCTGTAGCGTATGAAAAAGGCAAAATCAACTATGGTAAAAATTCAAACTTTTAACCGAGCATACTCATTCACTTCTTAGTTCTCAACGAGCATTATATTCCTTCTTCTTATATTGTATTACCAAGTAAATATCAAGTCAATCATTGACCCACTCTGTCTATTGCTTCATAAATGTTTGCATTTTGAGCTGATATTCTCCAGTATATATTTACATTTACATCTGTCCCTGTCATTGTAAAACATACAAATGTTATACTCTTCCCATATATATATAATGCATTAATTATCCAATGTTCCTATTTGAGCTCTCCCTTGTATAATAGCATGTTTACCTCGTAGGATAGACTAAAAACAGAATTTGGAAAAAGAGGGAAAATACTTAAAGAATTGTTCAGTGAAGTTGAAGGCTGGAACTCTGAATAACTAATTTGATGTTCATATTAATCAAGATCTTTTTCAGTGACATTGATAACATTCTAAAAAGAGTCTAAAGAGTGTTTAATACGGGTGTGTATTTGAAACATGAGCATTTTAGAGTTTGTGATATATTCTGATCGTGTGTTTCTGTTTCATGCCATGTACAAATATATTCATGAAAGTTATTAATTACTTCTTCCTATTGTGTCGATACTTACAAGTATATAACGTTATAAAGAATGTGTATGATCATACCAATTGATGTTTTGTAATTCATGTTGATATTTGCATTTCCCTTGCATGTTTTCTGTCCCTACAGAATGAACTTTCCTCTGACCTCTCCCATCCCCCTCCAGACTCTCAAACGGACTTACCTGTTACAGGTGGCCCTAGAACAATACACGTCCCTATACATATCCAAGGGGGCACCGTACAACCCCTCCATTCCACCCCTCAAGCACCCCATCAGGACAGTTCAACCTTCCTTACAGAAGACCCTAGAACTATCCATGTTCCTATCCATGTTGAAAGGCTTTCACCAGGGCTAGCAGATCCCTGTTCCCTTCCAGGAGACATGGAACATCTGACCACAGGGTTACCAGAGGTGGTCACTTCTGCTTCAAACAAAACACCTCCTTTCCCAACCCATAATGACCCAAGCTGGGAAGCTGTCCCTAAGAAGGTCAACTTTGACCTGGACGCAACGACGGAGATCAGTAACGATCAGAGAAGCTCCGTGGGGGAAGACTTTGAAGAAAGACCGGGTATTGATCACGTGAGCGTGTTCCTCACTCAGGGCGCTAACTGCAGTCCTTCAAACACAAATGGCTATTTAGGGAATGGGGTACGACCCGACTCCCTAGACTCCCCTACTGACCTGACCTTCATTGACATTGACGACGCCAACGTGGCGCATTTCCGTCGTGACGTTTCCCCCCTTTCAGGTCATATGACCCTACCTGGTCCCAAGAAAACGACCGACTCAGAGGTAATCACACCGTTCTTTCTTACGCCTTTTTTACCAGCAAATCGACCTTTTGCTTTCATCCTTCTTTGTGTTTATATATCCATTCCATACCTTCAACTATTAATACACTATGTTTGATTCCTTTTGGAATCAAACATAGTCGTTTGCGCCTTTGCTTCCTGTTTAACCAGTTACCATGGCAACAAATGGTGCATGGCTTTGTTCTGCAAATTTTAATTCACTTTCTTTAAATTTTGTATTTTATAATGTCGTTTAGTTCCATCATTGTAGATATGAACTAAACCCTAAGCATATTAAAAGAATAGTGATAATGCTACTACTTTTTCATCTATAACTTAAATAATTGCGTCACACAAGCTAAATTGGCATTGAGCTACCTCTGGTGCATTTAATTCATTAAACTAACATTTAGAATTTAACATCTTAATCATCAAAATGTATATAACAATTTATTGCAGCCAAATATTATTGTCATATTCATATAGACTTCTTGACTTCTTGTTACCTAATGAATCATATTAAAAATGTAGCTTCCTAATATTTATGTTTGATCTTGAATTCTTTAAATTTATTTTTAAATGGTAGTATGGAACAGAAAGCTAAAAAATAATATTGAAGACAAATGAGTAAAAAACAAATAAAGATGAAGAACTTGAATAGTGAAATTTTTACTTCCTATTTGGTTTTTAGGTCTGTTAAACATTTATTTAGAAAATCTGGACTCTTACTTGTGTTATCTGAAGCATTCTCATAAATTTCAAATTATGAACACAGCTGCTGCCTTTTTTAAAGAATTCTCCTGTATATTGCTTTTGGATTTGCATATTTGTGTTTTTCAATAGTACTTCTTGAAAGTTTTTTTGGCTGCTGAACACAAACTATAACACCTACAAATGAAACACATTCCCATATCAATTTATTTATTTATTATATACGTATTAACATTTATTAAAGAAAAAAAAGATACCGGTAGTCTTTGTTTTTGTCTGTCTCCATCTTTCACATTCATGTTTTCACAGTCTTCGTCAAAATCATTGGTTGAGAGAGCCAGGGGCCAGTTTCTTGAAACTGTCATTAGTACAACTTCTTGGACATCTCATAGAAACGTGTCTTAGTTCTATAACGCATGTTCAAGAAGTGAGACTCATGACAACTTTGAGAAATATCCCCCTTTGTGTTAATGCCTTTCTGGCTCTGAGCAGCAGTAAATGTACAGTGTGGTGCACTCCATTGCTGAGGCTTGCCACATTCTCCCCTGTCTGAAATAATTTGTGTAATGTTTGTTTAGAGCCCGGAGGGCATTGAATCTTTTCATTTTACACAAAGCTATTTTCCTTTCATTGTTCCAAAGAGTCCATATTTAATTTTTCACACCATAAATCTGCATGATATGATGTTAATTATTTTAATTTTATATTCCAAGGTATATATTTGTTGGTATTATCGTAGGAATTGAATTAACAGTTCAGAGCCAAAAGGGTGCTAACTCTATATTAAAGGTAAAGACCAGTATTGGAAACGCCCCAATTTCAAAAGATGAAATGGAAGCTCTTATTACCAATCATGTGAAAGAGTATGTTTTGACTAATACATGATAATAACAATTTTGCCGGGAAACCGCCTACTAATTGATATATTTGGTAAAATAGTTTGTCTATTGGTGTGTGAGAGATAAACGCACGTGTCGCGCACATGTGCATAGTCACATATACATCTTTCTGTGTACAGTGCTTGTAACTTTACGAAGACTGGGCTAAATTTCTTATCATTTTGATGATTCCAGAACCTTGCAGTACACACCAATACTTATATGCTAGATGATCAACCTTTTCTGATCGATTCCACAACGTTTCTTTCACAATGCAATCGCATGACCATAACTGGTCTTTACCTTTAAAGTATACAGGTAAACATCCTTCTAGCTCCAAACAGACATAATTATATAAGGCATCCATCTTCAGGGAAGTTCTTGACCATTACATGGCTGACAATAACATCACACCCAGGACACATTGGTGCCAAAAATCTAGGTCCAGACCCTCAAAATCTTAAACGTTTTACAGAGGGGTGATGCATACAGACACTGAAAAATGCAATGCAGACCCCAATGGCCCCAACCAAAGCAGCCCGTATGGAGCCCAGGCTAATGCAATACAGAGAGACATTCTCTGCACTGTGAAGAGGTTCAGTCATATATAAGGGGACTGTGCCAACTTTGTCTTTTTCTCTTTAGCAAGATGAATAGCATTGTGTGTGGAAAGGATGATTAGAGGGTAGAGGCACAAGTAAAGTTTAATGTTTTAGGGCACATTACGAATTTGGTAAAGATCAACTCCTTACTCTTCATTTAAATATTATTTAATGAATGATTTTAAAGCCCCACTGCACTACTTATAGCTACTTGTGCCCTTTATATAGCAAACAATGCCTAAGCGGTACCTATTGGTCCCCCATAATGCCCTTTTTGTTATGTTATGAAAGCTGATTTGATGAGATAACCACCTCTCAGTGACCATGTATGGAGGTCCAATCCCTCCTGCCCAAACTGGTGCAGAGGGGGTTTAAATGTTTTTTAATGACTGATTTTAAGTTTAATGTACTTTGTTTTAATCCATTTACAATAAAGATTGGCATGTTGCATTTTCCACCACCAAGATAGTACTTCTCTGATCTTGTTAGATGTTTTTGGACAAGCTGCATTGAACCTCACTCCGATTTGAGTTTCTTTGTGTGGAATGCTATATTTGTTTGGATGCTGCACTAACCTTTTAATATTTGGTTAACCCCGCTGTACCTTATAACATTCAGATCTATGTATGTATCCTTATCTATGCATCAAGGTGTACCTTATAACATCTAGATCTATGTATGTATCCTTAGGCCTAAAATAAAAACTTGTTGTATTGCCCTTTGGGTGCCAAAACATGGGTCGGTCGGTCGGAAAAGTTTTTTTTAAAACTTTTTTTTTGTCGCACTCTTTGGGCCGATACTTTTCAGATTTGAAAGTTTTTTTTTAAAACTTTTTTCCCGCCCTTTGTTGGCTGATATTTCTCAGTTTTTAATGCTTTAATCAAGTGTGTTTCAACGTCATTCCATTGACATCTTTTCCACCTCATAATTATCCATGGTTTGCACGAGTGAGAATTTTGGAATAATTTGATTTTATGCATTTATATATCCCATTTAAACAAACAAAATACTTTTGTTTTTTATTCATTAATAAAACAAAATCTAAAAAATGGTTTAAAAAAAAAAAGTTTTTAAAATGCCGACCGTAGATTTTCAGATTTTTGGGTCGGTCGCAAAGGGCAATACAACAAGTTTTTATTTTAGGCCCTATCTATGCATTAGAGCCATACTGTACTAGTAATGTCCTCTAGCACCATCTGGGGTCAGCTGTAGCAGTAGGTTTTGTTTAGCTCTCTGCTTCCATACCTGCACTGTTGATTCTCGCATTGAGTCCTCTGTCTGCGAAGTGAGAAGTAGGTATTGGGTTACGAACTGTTGGAAATTTGACCATCAGATGGCGCTGTGCAATGAACAGTACGCTAGGGCAGAAAGTTCATTAGTTCAGTATCGCTTTAATCAATCGTTCTGTTTTCAAGTTTATTTCATAATATTGTAATCACATCATTCAAGCATTGATTTCATTTTGCTCATTTACATATATCTGCTATCATGCTTCTGTGTATACCACTATTCAATAATACTATGCTAACTAATTCTGTTATACTTCATATTATTAACCAGTTTCTTGTAAATACATGTAGGTAAGGTCTCTAATCTGAATATTGTACCACTTTTCTTTGAATTCTGCTTTCACGTTTTTTTTTACAACACTGAAAGAGGTCTCTATGATTCTATTTGCACTGATATGAATGCTTAATTTGTTATTCGTAACTAAAATAATATGTGTCGATAGGAAAAGAGCAAATAAGTTTCATTTAAATTTCTAAATTTACTTGTAAGCCTGTTATGGCAATGTTATGTAAGATGATATTGACTATAATGTTTTAAGGTATAGAGGGCAGACTTGATGATTGTTAACATTTCCACCTCCTGTAGACTTAGAGATCTTCTCACAGTGACACGGATTGTCTCTGTTTTTGTTGAATAATCATGGATGGGACGTTGTAATACCTCAGTCACACCAGTAAACAAACTCCACACCGATTCCAAACTGACCGATTCTAAACTGACCAATTCTAAACTGACCAATTCTAAGCTGACCAATTCTAAGCTGACCAATTCTAAGCTGACCAATTCTAAACTGACCGATTTTAAACTGACCGATTCTAAACTGACCGATTCTAAACTGACCAATTCTAAACTGACCGATTCTAAACTGACCAATTCTTTTCCACTTGCTGTCGGTTGGTGTGGTGTTGCTTTCATTGGTGTGATTTGGGTATTCTACTTCCACATTTCCCTGAGAAGGTAACATGGCTTACACCTTCTGTTGGATGCTTCATTTCAAAACAAGGGCATTTCTACATGGTGGAATATACGTAGGATATCCAGACAGAAAGTTAGGAGGGGGAGGGGTGCATGGATATAAACATACACCTTTCTGTCTTAAAATGGGAAAGGAGAGGGGGAGGGGGGGGGGGGGGGAGGTCAGGGCTACATAAGTAGGAGGACATATGTTGAATAAGAATGAGAAATAGCAGGGTTAAAAAAAAAGGGGTTTGGGCTGGGGCTGTTGGGTCGTTAATTAAATACATTCCCTCGCAGTTTTATTTTCAGTCTCTGTATAAAGCCATTTACTTACCAGCACTGTATACTGCTTGTGAGCAAAGAGTGTTGATATGTCAATATAATAATTAGAAGGGGGCGTAGCCTTACAGTGTCCCCATGTTTTGTTGGGCTACACCACCGTTTTAGAATGACAGGTAGTTCACTATCCTGCTGTGCAGAACACATGGACTGAATTTAATCACTTCCTCCTCTCTCTCGTTCTCTCCTACCTCTCTCCGTCTCTCTCTCTCTGTTTACATATGGTTTTCTCTCTGTTATTCTGCCATTTCCTCCATTTCTTGCTCCATCCTGTACATTTGCATATCTTTTTTCCCTGTGTCTCTCATTTTATTGTTCTTTCCTTGTCTCTATCTTTACTTTGTGATCTTACATTTTCTGCCATGTTCACCTCCCTCATGCCTTCACTCTCCCTTACTCTCTGTCTGTTCACCTGTCTCTCCCTTACACCCCTCACCCTTTCTCTCATCCTCTCCCACTCTCCTTCACCCTCTCCCTGTCTCCTTCACCCTCTCCCTGTCTCTTACCCTCACTCTCCATTTAATAATCTCTGTCTGTTCACCTGTCTCTCCCTCACCCTTTCTCCCACCCTCCTCTCTCCTTCACACCCTCCTCCTTCACACCCTTCCCTCTCTCCTTCACCCTCTCCCTTACTCTCCTCCATCCCTCTTTCTCCCCCTCACTCTCCCTTACTCTCTGTCTGTTCACCTGTCTCTCCCTCACCCTTCTCCCCACTCTCCTCTCTCCTTCGCACTCTCCTCCTCTCTCCTTCACACTCTCCTCCTCTCTCCTTCACCCTCTCCCTTACTCCCCTCTATCCCTCATTCTCCCCCTCACCCTCCCTTACTCTCCTCCATCCCTCTTTCTCCCCCTCACCAGGGTGATTTAGCTGCCAGAAGCAGTCCCTCGGGCTACAGGACGCTGCCCTCCCCTCGTAGGAACCAAGAGTTTGATCTTCCCAACAAGCAGCAACAATCAGCTCACGGCGGTGGCACCCCAGAGCCTAGGAAACCCAGAGCATCGTTTGGAAAGGGACTCTTCAAAATCACCTCCAAAAAGACTTCCAGTGCTCCAAATCTCGGTAAGTTCATGGTAATTTCCTGATTTCTGCTTTATGATCTTCCTGCTATTATAAGTATCTTTAACATTCACCAATGGACACTCAGCAATTATCAGTGCGAAACATTGAATACTGTCTTCAGGTTTTTTAAATTGCAATTGTGCGGAGAGTAGCTATGATTCATTTCTTGCTCATATTGGTGTGCGTTTTCACTCCTCTCTTCTGCACTATTTATTATTTCTGTCTACACTGTATTTATAGGATTCAACGATTAAATGTCTTTCGATCAATATTTGTATAAACATCGGTCCATATTTGTTTGACTATCACTCCTTACTGTACTGAAAACAGGAATAAATGAAGTGATATATTATACGTTCAGAGCCAGAAGGGCATTATCTTAAAGGGATCCGGTAACTTTGTCTCAGATTCTGAAACAAAATCATGGATTTAGCTCATGCTGCAATGATAATTATAAACCTTTAGGTCAGTCAGGAACCCCATGACTTTTACAAGCCGATCGCCTGTCTGATTATCAAGATATTTATGATTGGAATTACAAATTTTGAAAACCGTTTGCCAAACGGGTATGGTAAAACCGGTCACTCAAAGATTTTTACTTTTTTGAGGCACTTCTTGATAATTTTGAAGCGCAATTTTTTTTAGGGCTTCAATATTACACCATATCACAGACACTGATAACACGTAGGGCCGTGTATCTCAGATTTAACATTGTTAAACGATCCCTTTAACCCATGTTAACCCGAGTTAATATCCTTCTGGCTCCAGCCAGATAATACAGTATTTATAGAAAGATATGCACATGATATACATTAATATTCCATTTCTTTACATTTTACTCATCCCTAAACCTCACATGATACATCCTGTATATCAATACAGTACATGTGTCAACATTTCCCAATAGGTACCAGACACTTTCTTTCAAATCATAATACAGCAACTCAACTTGACTCAATGCCTCCTCTACAAATTAAAAGTATCCCAACAATTTCCAACAAATGAAGAGGAAAATAACTGTAGTAAATAGTAAGTTTAAAGCCCCTAGAATGTGTTTAAAAGCCGTAAATTTGCTTGAATTTTTGTATTCTTTCATCAATATTCGACTCTAAACACATTTGTTTTGAAAATCCTTGCAGAAATGTGTCTTAAATAATATCCACTTTCATATTTATTTAAGTGAAATTTTGCAATCAAAACTTCCCCCCCCCCCCCCCCCCCCGCCTCCAGTAAACCGAGCTGGTTTACTGGGACATATGTGAAAGAGATTTGATGTGTTGTGAGAACCATAGTCCAATAATATCCAGATGTGAGAGCTGCCCAGTCAGTGTGTGATGTGATTAAGTTTGCTTCATATCTTGCTCTCTTTCTATTGATTTCTGATTGTGTAATCATGCATTCACCAATACCTGTATCTGTATTTGAATACATGTACTTCAATATCATGGAGAGTTTAATATTTGAATGCATGTACTTAAAATCATGTAGACTTTTATTCAGTAATTGAATACATGTACCGGTACTTCATAGTCATGTACAGTTTTAGTCAGTATTTGAATACATGTACTTTAAAATCATGCAGAGTTTTAGTCGGTATTTGAGTAAATGTACTTCAAAGTCATCAAGAGTTTTAGTCAGTACTCAAATGTAATTCATAGTCATGTACAGTTTTAGTCAGTATCTGAATACATGTACTTCATAGTCATATAGCGTTTTAGTCATCATCGTCATCATTCACATCACGTTCCAGGTTTCTTACAGAAATAGGTGGTCATTTCTGTCTACCAGTATTCATTGTCTGCTATTCTTAAAAAGCCCGTTTTGGTGAAGAAAGACAATTATTAGAAAGCCCTCAAAAATTTGTCATCAATTTCCTTTCATTTGAGATGAAAAGTAGGAAGATGCTTCCATTTCTGTGATGCTGTGAAGTTTTGTTTTGTCCTCAAGGTGAATGTTACACAAATGAGAAATAAAAGATAATATATATGCCTGACCTGATACATGTACATTAATTCAACAATGTCAATGTGCACAACACACCTATCAGCATTGTTTGTCCCCCAAACACAATAGCTATTTTTTTCTAGGTTGATTAGGTCCAAGGTTAGTGTGTTAGGCATCGTGTTTGGTCCAGTGTAAATTAGGTTATTAATCATGGACTCGTACTTAAAGTTCTTGTTTCAGACCGCCCTAAAAGTGAATGGTTATTGCTCTTATTCGTTTTAGGACATTTCTAATGCTCTTTAAGGACCTAAAGTTGCTATATGAGGGTAATTTTAGACCCCCAAATGTGCAAAATTTAGCCAATACGACATACCAATTCAGCTCCACTTTTTAAAGAATACGGTGACCGTTAATTAATTAATCAATTAAAAAGAACAATACACGGCTGGCTGGTTATAAGTATGCGTATTAAAACCAACACAAAAAAGCCAGTAAAAAGCCAACATCGGCATCGGCATTGGCTGAAGTAAAAGGTATACAAGGGGCTATCTCGTTTTTTCAACGACTGGTTCAAATTATTGTATATTTGTGGGGCACCACAAATATAAGAAGTTGTTATATTTATGGATATTTCACCCGTCTCTGAACCGATTTTGATCAAACAAAGATGATTATGTCATTTAAATTGAATGTTCTTTCAAATTGAACACTCAGTTTTTCGTTATCTCACAACAAAATTATTTTGTTTAGCACCCTCTGTATTATTAAAACAAAACTCAACTTTCCCTTTTACTGCTTTTAATGTGGAGATGGTAAGCCTGTACAGACGTATAATTTAATGTTTATCTCAGAAGTTAATCATATCTTCTTGAGTCGATCAATTTTGTGTTTCAAGAAGATTTTATTAATAGCAAGATGTGACTTTTAGGAATTTTTTGGCAATTGAAGATTTTGATTTGATATGATACGATATGATGTGATTTGGTTTGGTTTAATAATAATAATAATAATGGGTTCTTGTATAGCGCTCATGTCAGTCAGATTTGACCCTCCTGGCGCTCCTGATTATTACCCTGGCTTTAGCACGGCTGCCATACAGCGCTTTAGCATTTCAAGGAATAAATTCCTTGTTCTGAAATCCTCTACGTGTGCATACATTTATGAAAACAGTTTCAGGCTTGAGGTTTAGAATGTGTTAGTTTTTAATAATCCCTCTAAAAAAGTTGACCAAAATGGAAGTAGAAAAAAAATTTAAAAAATCAAGAAACTGTTTTGAGAACGAGAATGGAGGTATCGTAGTTGAGTGGTTTAGACACTTGACTTGAAATGCAAAGCTTACGGGTTTGATCCCGACACAGCACTAATGTCCTTTGACAAGGCATGAATCTACATCTACCACTCCAAACCCAGGAGAGAAAAGCCTTTGTGTGATTGTCATATGCCCTTACGATGATCATATGGTAGAAGATGGTGCACATTGTGCGTCAATGAACCTGCTGACTGGTTTATAATATCTGTAAAGTATTGGCGCCAGTATTTTGTATCAAGCGCTAGATATAAAACTATTAGATAGTGATATCTTTCATGATATCATGATTATCAGCAACAGCTTTACCATTAGAATTATAAAAAAACATAATCCTTTCTTCTCAAACACTGTAGGCGATACAATGACATGAAATGTGTTTTGATTTGCTTCATTAATTTCAGTAATGCAAAATATTTTCCTTTCAATCAATTCAATTTGACGTGAATAAATCGACTTGATGAAAAACAAATTTCACAGATCATTTCAGATTCAGTGACTTAATTCTCTCTTTTGAATAAAAAAGTCAATATTTACCCAGCGTGCTACGTCACACATTCTCAATGCTATTCATCATGCTTGATAATGTAGTCCAAAGTGCAATTACTTGGTAACATATATGCCTACCTAAGACTATTCCTTGGCCGGTTTATGAATGGGTTTTTAAAATAGGTCTTGACTTCGAAACCGGAAGCAAATAAACAAGTCAATATATGAGAAGGCACTTTGCTATATAATGAGCTATTTAATGAGTTATAGGATAAACACAAATAGAGTTATTCCAGATATATATTGAGTGGTGTAGAACCAAACCGTGGGTTTGTGCTTGTGCTATAAAGTCTTGCTTTGAAAGGATAAATTTGGATTTGACATTAAGTAGCTGTGGTCTAACTCATTTTGTTTTCTTCTGTTCAATACTTTGAGCTGGAATAATGCTTTATATAAGAAACAATCAAGGTAGGAAGTCTCTGACTTTGTACATGTATTTTTAGACCCTACATGTAGCTCTCATTTCATGTATTTTCTGTGATACATAAACATACAGAGAACCACATCTGTGAGATTCTTATAAAATTGTATGATAAACATGAAATATTGAAAACTTGAATGTAAATTCTCAAAAGTGTCATTTCCCTTGAAAACGCTTCTAGTTCTCCAGTGTACATTGTATCTTGTATTATTATCTATATAAGGCTTCCAATCAGTGTATTTAATATCTTTGGCGCAGTACCCAGATGACTGATCAATATATTGTTTTCGTATTGCTCAGTCATCCTGGAACTGCAACTATCGATATCACTGTCAGGGTGCTACAAGAATTTTTTTCACCACTTGCCCTGTCGGGCAAGTGGGTTTTCAATTTACTTGCCCAAACAATATTTCCACTTGCCCAAAACTTTAAAGCGAAAAAGGACTCGAGACAAAAACATTCATCTGATTTATATGAGCAGCGAGTTTTAAATAATATGTTCACAATCATTAACAGTCATTATGAATAAATATCAAACATTTGACTTTTTGTACTTACTAGAAAATCCCTGTTGTTTATTCCATTCCGATTCGCACGTGTTCATTTCCCTAGAATAATGACGTCATATTTGGCGTGATTCAACCAATCGGCAATCAGAGAATAGCAAAGGCCTGTCGGTGCGGCCTGCAGAGCTAGAGAGAGAGAGCGCGAATAAGCTCGCAGCTGGTACGATCGCGCTAGCTGTCTCTAGCTAGCTCACGGCCGGCCGTGCGTGGAGGCGGAGCGGCATTCATGGCTTGAAGTGTCACTGTTGCATGCGCGCTGAGCTAGCTGAGCTGGCTAGCTGTCTGTGAAGTTTTTTCGAAATCGGAACGATCGCTTTTTTGCTTCTGGATTTTGACGACGGGTAAGAAGTTGACGGGTGAATGGTAGAGTTCTTGGACACTAGGAAATTACTGTAAAAGTATCACTTGCCCGAATCGGGCAAGTGATAATTTGATTTACTTGCCCGACGGCTCAATTTGGTTGCCCCGGGACGTCGGGCAAGCGGGTTTGTCGCGCCCTGTCACACAAAAACAAAATCATATTTACAGAGGTAAGTCAAATTTGTTATTTCGCTAGTAAGCTTGATATAGATAATAACAATATTGTATGGTTTCGTTTTCATGTGAAAAAGAATATATTGCTCTCGCTATGACAATATTTGACTCGATTCATCACATATTGTCATAGCTAGAGCAATGTATTCTTGTACATGTATCTCACTCAAAGCCATACAATGTCATATAAATATTTCCAGGAATTCATGGGTATATACTGAAAATATCACACTAAGTTTATGCCTTATGTGAACGACCTTACATTTGCTTGAAGGGTGAACCTCTCACATATTGTTATTTCATATTTTAATAACTTAGGATTATGACTCACTCTCATACATGGAGTATTTTGAGAGTGTTGATTCGTGACATAATCCCAAAGATTACTACACTATTATTCATTGTGCATCATCATGTGGTATGCCTTCTCTTCTAATCTCACCTAACTTGATACCCTCACCTAACACATTGCAATGAAAGATGGGACACTTTTTAGCTGACTCATATGAGCAGTGCATTCAAATTAGCAATCTTTGGCTGTAGTAGAGGTGTCGTATTCAAGCGGTTTTGATATACACTTGACTGAAGATGCAAATGCCATTTGATCGATCCCTGGCATAGCACCTATGTCCTTAAGCAAGACATTTTTATCTACCTTGCTATTGTCCACTTGGGTGTTAAAGGCATCGTTTAACAATGTTAAATCTGAGATGCACGGCCCTACGTGTTATCAGTGTCTGTGATATGGTGTAATATTGAAGCCCTAAACAAAAATTGCGCTTCAAAATGATCAAGAAGTGCCTCAAAAGAGTAAAAATCTGTGAGTGACCGGTTTTACCATACTCATTTTCCCCAATAGACTGTACATGTAGTGTTATGAAAACGTTAGGCAAACGCAACAAATTTGGTTTTGATTTCCAATTATAAATATCTTGATAATCAGACAGGCGATCGGCTTGTAAAAGTCATGGGGTTCCTGACTGACCTTAAGATTTATAATTATCATTGCAGCATGAGCTAAATCCAGGATTTTGTTTCAGAATCTGAGACAAAGTTACCGGATCCCTTTAAATGTGTATCTGGTAGGATGCAAAACTCATTGTACGAAGCAGTTTGCTCAGTATTGTGAGCATCTCTCAAATGGCACCACGATGGAATACTCCCCAGGAAGTGGAGAATGAGCTTACGTTGTGTGTGGGCAAGTCTGCATCTGATGACTGGGATAATCTGTAAAGCTCTTAGAGACATGGTAGATGTATTAAATGCTATATCAACCCAGAATATTTTCAGTAGTAGTGTAAAGCCTGAAATGTAACCTGTGAATGTAGAGAGTGATTCATATTCAGGACAGTTTCATACTGCAATTAATTGAATCATAATTGACCCAAACAGTGGAGTTTCTTACTCTGAATATGAGTGCCTTTTAAAGGCCCCTCTAAAATGTTGGGAGCCCTCAACATTTGATGGCATAATTTCACTTAACTGGAACCATAATGTGCAAGAGGATGTCATTTAAGACACATTTCTGCAAGGATTTTCAAAACAAATGTATTTGAAGTTGATTGTATTTGAAGTCGATGTATTTAATGTTGAATATTGATGAAAGAATACAAAATTCAGGTTTTCTGTGTACAACAGAAAACCCAAATTATGTATCTTAAATGAGATCCTCTTTCACATAAGGGTAAAATTTAAGTCAAATTTTGCCATCAAATGTGGGGGCTTCCAACACTTTAGAGGGGCTTCAATCATTCAAGAAAGTTTGATGTCATGAAAGTGACTAGTTTAACTGTATTGCTATGATACATTACAGTCTAAATACTGATAACGGGAGTGGGTTTTCTCCTCTATTACATCAACACATTTTATTTGCTTTACATTGCAAACCAGATTACTTCTCTCTCTATATGAAGTGCCAACTGAATAATATTTTTTCATTAAATTACCTGGGTATCTAAGTCACTCTTATTAGATTACAGGAATGTCCACAAATTTCATATGCTAGAAATGTTTTTGTTACTTCTTGAATAGATTAGTGATACATGACATCATCTGAGAAGCAGCAAAACCAATAGACTACTTCATGGTTAGCACCTTACTGCAATGACCCTGAATATCCACAGATCTTCAAAACATGAAGAGGTCCCACTTTGTAAATTTTGAAATAATCACTCCTACATCGATGGAGGTGCTACATGTATATAAATAGCCTTTGTTTCCCCTTTTCAAAGAGTACTTCCACCTGTGTATCATAGAGTACACTGCTTGTGCATGAATGAATAATGATTACGTAACTTTCATGAGCACATATCCAGTATTTCGTCTCCGTGTATTTCAAAATTTGTTCTGCAATGACCTTTATCTGCTCATGCTCAGACTGTAACCGTGAACTGGCTTATTTGATTGGCCTATTTGGGTCTCTCCTAACTGGAGCTGATGGTGTGACAAGCTATCAACAATTATTGAATGATACAGGAGTGGCTATAGCTCATAAGTGCACAATTAAATAAAAAAATATTAAAACAAAAGGAAATATGTCGAGAGTAAAAACTCAGCATTTGTCTTTGACTTACATTTTTAATTTCTTATCCTCTTCCACTCCTTCACTGGTAAATCTTGCCTAAGAAGTTGAGTGTTAAACATATTTTGTTGACTAATTAAAGACCGTCAATACTACTAGGCCAGAAGGGATTAGACCACACAACAAGGTCACTGACAGGTGACTATCTCATTAACTCAGCTCTCAACTAATATAAAAAAGAGGATCATGGGGGACCAACAGGCACTGATTGGGGAAGTTTTCTATATAGAGGGAGCAAGTAGCTACAAGTAGGACAGTGGGGCTTTAATATATATATCATTATTCAAGAAATAGATTTTGTTTACATGTAGCTCTTTTTAATGACAGGTTCGTCCATTGATGATATGAAACATATTATTTGTGGGGTGAAGCCCTCTTAAACCACCACAGTACAAACTACATGTATGTAAGTTCCTGGGGAATTTAGTCTCAATTTTTCATTAGTTGTCACAGCAGGCTTTCGTGGTTCTCCATCTAACCTTCAATGTGCAGTGAAGCCATTAGAGCAATATTGCCTAGTCGATTGTGCATTGACAATAGAATAAGAATGGAGGCTTGACGTGGTAACTATTGGATGTGATGTGTTCCATGAAGTAATTCCACATCGTGCTCAAGAGATTATTAGGGATGTATGACAACTCTTTCTATTTATGAAAATACACAGGTTGACACCAACTCTTTCTAATGATAAAAATACACTCATTGACATCAACTCTTTCTAATGATAAACTACATGTATAAAAGAACAACATTCTCTTTTTTCCCCCTCTCTCTCCCTCTCTCTTTCTTTCCCTCCCTCCCTCTCTCTTTCCCTCCCTCTCTCTCTCCCTCTCTCTCTCCCTATCTCTCTTTCTCTCCCTCTTTCTTTCTCCCTCGCTCTCTCTCCCTCTCTCTCTCTCCCCCCTCTCTCTCTCTCTCTCTCCCTCTCTCTCTCTCTCTCTCTCTCTCTCTTCCTCAGCCATGACCGAGTCAGAAGGGGAGGATGCATTAGGGGTACAGAGACCAAGAAATGTTACCTTCCAGAGTCTGGAGAGGGGTGGTTTTCCCGCCCCTCCAGGGACTCCGCCCATGGACTACCGCAAACGTAAAGGCATCAAGAAACTCATTGGAAAGTAAGTTCAACAGTAGGCCTATTCACACAACTGTACATTGTGTAAGCTCAACAAGAGAAACAAATAAAATCATATCTAGCATAAACATTTTGAGTAAAAAGAAAGGAATCCCATGTTAAAACCCCAATATATTAAAAACCAAGTGAAATTGCAGAAGTTTATGATAATGGTATGATAATTGGTGATGAATTTTTAAATTTGATCAGTTGCTCATCCAAATTCAGTCCCTGATGGCTGAGCATCTGTCATTTCTTATAACCATGGCAACTCATCTTTGTAATTCTGGGGTGCATGGTGTCACTCTCATTATGTATCCCTTTTGCAGCCAACATCAAATTCTGTAGAACTTTGCAGGAATTATGAATATGTCACGTACATCTGTGAAATTTAAACGTTAGCAGAGTTCTAGTATTCAAATTATGCAAGCAAACCTGTTTACTTTCTTGACTCCACTGTCATACACTATTGAGTGACTGACTTCTTTTATGCTTTGGTAATAACAAACATAGAATGAGCTGTAAATGGTACATGAGCATTTGTCTACATTAATAGCCCACTTCTTGTAATGGGCAAAATTAAACTGATTGAATCTTTGCGCAGCACGAAACGTACAACCATTCGGTGCATTTCATTAATCGAGAGTGCTCGCTAAATTCGATTTGACAACTGATGGTCGTTATTTTCCCACAAAGAGACATTTTCAAGCCCTTTTGACTTGGGGAAGTTCTAAATTAGTATTATCTTTCAAATGTCGTTGGAATTTGTCCTTTTCATTTTTTGGGCCTACAATAAGGAATAAAGACCATTTAACCAAATGTTAATGCAAACCTGCACAATGATGTTGATGATGATAATGGTGATGATGATGGTGGTGATGATGACAAAGATGATGATGAAGATGAAGATGATCTTGATGACTATGATTGTAATTATGATGATGACGATGACGATGAAGATTAATGTAATGATGATGATGATGGCTATGTTGATGGTGATGATGATGAAGACAATGATAATGATGATGAAGACGATGATCTTAATGACTATGATCGTAGTGATGATGATAATGATGATGATGATGACGATGACGATGAAGATTATTGTACTGATGATGATGATGGCTATGATGATGGTGATGATGATAAAGACGATGATAATGATGATGATCTTGATGACTATGATCGTAGTGATAATGATAATGATGATGATGATGATGATGATGATGATGATCTTGATGACTATGATCGTAGTGATAATGATAATGATGATGATGATGATGATGATAGTGATGATGACGGTGATGACGATGATGATGATGATCTTGATGACTATGATAGTAATGATGATGATGGCCAAGTTTTTTTTCCTTTCACATAGTAGATCTGGGAACTCTTTTTAATGAGCTTGTTGATTATGAGGGTGACGATTGTGACCATGATGATGACAAAGAAAATTACGATGGTTTTGATGATTTTCAATTATTTTTCTTCCAGATTAAAGCGTAGTGGATCAGTAAATCTTCACAATGGTGATGAGGATGAGGATGCCCCGGTGGAATTCTCCAGAAATGGTCGTTTCAGAGCGACGGCAGGACCAAGACTAGCCTGGTCTAGGGACCTCAAGAAGAATGAAAATGGCAATGGAACCAGGTACGTAGCATGTTTTCAAAGATTTGTGAATGTTCACTTAGTGATCATAGGATTGTGATGAGAGGATTATTCAATTCAATGTATTTATTTGTCCAATGTCATTCAACATGGATATTTGGTTTGCTCACATTTAAAATAAAGGCTCAGACAGAGTTGACAAAGAACAGAAATATGATACACAACATGGATACATTTTAGTGATGACAAAATAAATTCTCAAACATAATGTTTCTCGTTTAATTATGGCTTCTTTGGTTTCCTTAAGTTACGTAATTGAAATGTCTTCATGCATATTCATAAATACAAATCATCTACAACTATACACATAGACTCCCCAATTCTACCCCTCTCACATGGTGCAACCGTAAACCTACTGTATATCTACATCACCATGCAAGCTGATACTTATACGGAGCATCTGTATTATTATTATCATGCTGAAACACAATGTATCTGAAATGTTGGTAATAAATTAAATGAATAATAAACATAATGAATGAATAAGGTTATTCTAGTATTGTCAATCTTTGTAAGTCAATCGGCTGGCTTTTAAGCTTCAGATTTATAGAAGGTTCTGAGATTGAAACCTATTTAAATGGTGATCTAATGCATGCTCTGGCTCCAGGCTTCATCTCAAATCTGTTGTGTTCTTTTTTCAGTGAGCTGAATGCTCCATTTGCCAAGTGGGACAGTGAGCAGGTAGCTGATTGGTTGAGAGGGATGGGTCTCGCTCAGTACGCTGCAGCTTGTAGAGTCTGGGTTAAGAATGGTGGAACGCTGCTCGGAGCTGCTCCTCTGGAGCTAGAAAAGGTGAGTAATCTTCTGAGAATTCTTCTTTGAATTCTTCTTTGAGGCCAAAATTGAAATTAATACAAATTGAAAGAAATGGTGCAGATAAATAATAATAATAATAATATTGGAGTCTTATAGCGCACGTATCGACCTTGCAAGGTCCTCAAGGCGCTCCAACATTACCGGCTATGTTAGGCTGCTGATTTCGACGCTCACAGCATTTTAAGGAATTCCTTCCTACCGGTACCCATTTAACACCTGGGTGGAGAGTGGCAAATGTAGATCAATGTCTTGCCAAAGGACATTAGTGCTGCGGCGGGACTCGAACCGCGGACCTTGTGATCGACAGTCAGGCGACGTATCCACTCATCCACGGCACCTCTATAAAGACACAAATTATTGACAATGATTACTCTAACGACAGAAATGAGACGATTGAAATTATTCCATCTTTTTAAAGGTATATTACTCTAACGACAGAAATGAGACGATTGAAATTATTCCATCTTTTTAAAGGTATATGCAGAAACCGAGACAATCAATTGACATTAATTGCTCTAAAGACAGAAATATGAAAATCTAAATTATCTCACTCTTTTTAGGAAATAGTGCAGAGAAAGATACAAATTATTGACAATTGACACATTGGATAAACTACCCTAGGTTTCTTGTACACTGTATATAATTGCAACTGTACCAATCACAAACACAATGATTTGGGTACAGCTAGAATGTTTAAATAAACGAAAGAAAACTAACATCTAACTTGCAATATCTTTTTAGCGGGGTACTATATGAAGCTCATATATGTAGTATTGTTTAGCCACATAATAATAAATAATAATATTGGATTCTTATATAGCGCATGTATCGACCTTGCAAGGTCCTCAAGGCGCTCCAACATTACCCGGCTATGCTAGGCTGCTGATTTCGACGCTCACAGCATTTAAAGGAATTCCTTCCTACCGGTACCCATGGACACTCTAAATCTAAATCTAAGTCCAAATCTAATTAATTCTTTAATTACCCCTACAAATAAATAAAAAACTTAGTAGTGAAACCGTAGCATGCATTGTCCATTACATGTATCTATTTATATAGAGTACCGAAGCTGTGTTATCATAACAATCTATTTTTTGAATTTCTCAATTTTTTCTTCATTTTTTAAAAGAGCATAACAAATAATGTCAGAATGTCGAAAACCAATTGAATATGTTAAGTATTAGCTTCTATATGACCATCTGAATAAATAGAAGTCCCATAGGAACTCAGTGTTATATTGCTCTGGCTCGTAATGTTATGAACCAGAGCAATATAACACTGAGTTCCCATAGGACATTTATTTATTCAGATGGTCATATCTCAGCCAATACTTAACATATTCAATTGGTTTTCGACATTCAGACATTATTTGTTATGCTCTTTTGGAAAATGAAGAAAAAATTGAGAAATTCCAAAAATAGATTTTTGATGACGTTACACTTCACCACTCTATAGACCTTGGTATGTACCACTAGAATCATATCTGGACAGGAGCCACAATCTCGATCAACACACCTGTGCTTCTTTGGCTATGTCCCAGTATGATAATATTATTACCAGTTTTAGGATGAGTCAGAGAGTGTAGTTGGTAAAAACAATACATTGAGGTATTTCACTATGCATGTTACTCTACTGATCAGGGGGGTGTTTCACAATAATAATAATAGCTAGTTCTTATATAGCGCTTTTCAGGACCGAAGGCCCTCTCAAAGCGCTTTAAGGATAAATATATTATTACCCCGGTCATCGGAATCAGGCTTACCCGCACACAATGTATGCACATTCTCCACTCCCTGGACAGCATTCTAGTCGGGCGTCATTTTTACAAGCGCACACTTGCTAATCTAAGCACATTTGCTTTCGCATCCTACCAGGTATCCATTCAACACCTGGGTGGAGAGTGGCAAATGTACAACTGTAGATCAATGTGGGACTTGAACCACGGACCTTGTGATCCACGACACCTCTACAAAGATTCTCAATTGAACTTATCTCTGAGTTGGACTTAACAATTATGGAAAGCCGTTAGCATCTATGAAAATATTTTTTAAAATTTATTTTAAAAGGCATAAAATGTTTATTCAAATCGTTCATAACTCTATTATCATGAAGATTTCATGTTCTTGATGTGGAATTTATTAAAAATCTAAAATGCTTGAATTTTCGCATTTGAATATATTTTATTTTAAGGCTACAAATAAGATGGCTCTCCATAATGTTTAAGTCCAACTTAGAGTCAAGTTCGACTTAGGATCTTTGTGAAACACCCCCCCCCCCCCCAGATCTGTATCATTTAAAATGAAAGGATGAAGAAGAGTCTGTGCCTGCAGATTATTCTTAACCCCTAACCTTTGACATTCAGCCCTCAGTGTGAGGATCTAAAAATAGTTTCAATTTACAGTATGTATCTTCAGACTATTTTTGATATCTAATTTAATACCTGCCACCTTCATTACTTAGGTCTGAGGTACCCATTGTATCAAAAGAATCAACATCTTGTTTTGTGCCAAATAAGGTTAAAATTATGGTCTGTGACTATTTTAACCACCAATCCTCATTAGTCTACCCTCAATACTTCAGTCTGAGGTTGGTTTAAACTTAGAGTCTATGCCTTCAGACTATTTTTAACCTTTAACCTTTCACCCTCATTACTTCAGTTTTAGGAAACCATTGCATCTGAAGAAGCAAGATTTTGCTTGTTATTTTAGATTCTGCCTCTAGATCATTTTTAACCTTTAATCTTTGACCTTCCATCCTCATTACTTCAGCCTGAGGTGGTTTAACTTAGAGTCTGTGCCCTCAGACTATTTATTAACCTTTAACCTTTGACCTTCCATCCTCATTACTTCAGTCTGAGGTTGGTTTAAACTGAGAGTCTGTGCCTTCAGACTATTTATTAACCTTTAACCTTTGACCTTCTACCTCCAGTACTTGGGTCTGAAGAATCCGTTACACCGGAAGAAGCTGCAGCTTGCCCTGCAGGCGATGGGTTCAGAGTGTGAGGACAAGCAGGGTGACCTGGACTACCACTGGGTCACTAGGTGGCTGGATGATGTGGGACTACCTCAGTATAAAGATACCTTCCTGGAAGCTAAGGTCGATGGCAGAATGCTGCACTATATGACAGTGGTAAGAGAGAGATGGTGATTGTCATGGTGATGGTGATGTTGATCGTCATGGTGATGTTGATGTTGATGATATTGGCGGTGGATAAGTTGGTAATGGTAGTAGTGACGGCTCGATGGCAAAGGTCAACCTCTGTTTAGAGATGTCTTTCTTGAAGCTAAAGTTGATGGCAGAATGCTGCACTATATGACAGTGGTAAGAGCAGGGAAAAAAATACATGGGGGCTCGGGGCGAAGTAGCCCCCGAAATGCCCCCGAAATGCCCAAAAGAGGCCCCGAAAGTCTTAAAAGAGCCCCAAAATTGTGCATAGAGTTCAATGCAAAACAAATTAAAGAGTGTTATTTTCATGCAAGCAAGCTTGAAAAGTAGCCCCCCCAAAAAATTTGTTAAGTAATTTTTTCATGGGTAAGAGAGGGGGATGATCGTCATGGCGTTGGTGATGTTGTTTATATTGGTCGTTGTGATGCTTGTGGTCGGTGGATAAGTTGATATGGTGGTAGTGATAGCTTGATGATGAAGGACAACCTCAGTATAAAGATACCTTTCTGGAAGCTAAGGTCGATGGCAGAATGCTGCACTATATGACAGTGGTAAGAGAGAGATGGTGATCATCATGGTGATGATGATGTTGATGATAATTTTGAAAGTGAGGCTATTGATTGTTATGAGTATGATGATGATCATCATTATGTTTGTTGTAGCGACAGAGGAAAATTGCTATAACAATTTCACTGTCTACGTCTATGCTTGTACTCGTCGAAAGCCTTTTCAGCAACTAAACGAGGATATTCTGGTGTGGTGTCATAGTGGTCCTGACTGATTAGTGCAGAGTGCGTATATTTCAGGACAAATAACAACCGGTGAAACAAATTTGCTTTTGAATGTTTTCAGGACGATCTGTTGCTGTTGAAAGTAACGAGTGCCTTCCATCACGTGAGCATCATGCGTGGTATTCAGTGCCTACGACTTCATAACTTCCATCCGAGCTGTCTTAGGAGAAGGCCGACAGACGAGGTAAGAATGGTTTCTATGGCATCAACAACATAATGATGATAATGATGCTGATGTTGTTATGATATAGCCACTACTCCTACTAGGAATGATGATGATAATGAGAATGACTGTAGTATTAATAATGATAATAAAGATAATGCTATTGATATTATAACAATACTACTATTTCTTCTTCTACTACTACTACTACTACTCCTACTACTACTACTACTACTACTACTACTACTACTACTACTACTACTGCTACTACTATTAATGATAATAGATAATAATATTCTTTTCCTGAATAGCGCATCACATTATCAAATAATGTCCCTAAGCGCTTCCAAGAGTTTTGAAAATGCTGACCTTTATTAACCGTATTAATACCCTGCATATCATCATGTTTCCTGTGCTTTTACTCTCCTCCCTCAGCCCATTCCCTCATATATATTTCTGTCTTAAAAGTGCAATCAGTATATCTATCAACAATTCTCTTAAAATATATGGAAAGTACATATTCAATGTGTCTGCCATACATGTAGGTCCGATCTCTTTTTGTTTAACCTGACTCTGGATCATAGGTCATGTGTAATAAAGGAAAACTTAGACCTCGGACTAACTTCCTTTGTGAAAACTGATTTTGAATGAAAGCTTAAGACCAGCATGGGGTTTAAAATCACAGTAGCATACAGGAAGAATAACAATCAGGGAAAAATGAGGCTCTTGAATACCGGTACTGCATGTATTTCATTTTGGTATAACACTCATTTCCCATAGAACTCTAGATGGAGTTATGTCTGGCATGGTACTCATTGGGTGAAGGATGGAGATAGGACTGCTATGTTGGGCATGGTACTCAATTGGTGAAGAATGGAGATAGGACTGCTATGTTGGGCATGGTACTCAATTGGTGAAGAATGGAGATAGTACTGCTATGTTGGCATGGTACTCAATGGGTGATGAATGGAGATAGGACTGCTATGTTGGGCATGGTACTCAATGGGTGATGAATGGAGATTGGACTGCTATGTTGGGCATGGTACTCAATGGGTGATGATGGAGATAGGACTGCTATGTTGGCATGGTACTCAATGGGTGATGAATGGAGATAGGACTGCTATGTTGGGAATGGTACTCAATGGGTGATGAATGGAGATATGACTGCTATGTGGGGCATGGTACTCAATGGGTGATGAACGGAGATTGGACTGCTATGTTGGGCATGGTACTCAATGGGTGATGAATGGAGATAGGACTGCTATGTTGGGCATGGTAGTCAATGGGTGATGAATGGAGATTGGACTGCTATGTTGGGCATGGTACTCAATGGGTGATGAATGGAGATAGGACTGCTATGTTGGGCATGGTAGTCAACAGGTGATGAATTGAGATTGGACTGCTATGTTGGGCATGGTAGTCAATGGTGATGAATGGAGAAAAAACTGTAAATACCTGAAACTCTAACATTCATGAAACTTTCCCAGACTTCAAAGTGGCCATGACTTGAAATGTGTTGTGCCACGGATCATTAGAATTAGACTAATGTCTTTTGTGGATTTTGTGTTTTGAAATGGGCATCAACATCTGCACAAAACTTACATGTGAGCTTACATTATTTTGATTGATGAAGACCCAATATCATGAATTGTACCCCTTTGATGAGCAAGTATGCAAATGCTAATGTTTTTTTATAAATGCATTTATATGAAGAAAATAAAAAAGTTCATATGACAAGAAGTAAATGATCATTGATTCTGAAGTGCATTCTGAACATGTATGCATGTAACCATGGAAATGATAATACTTGTATATTTCAGAAGATCTCATATCATCTGGGGGTGTTTCATAAAGCTGTTTGTAAAGTTACGCATGACTTTACGAATGACTTTACGAATGACTTAAATATGAAAAGCCAAATGGGATGCTCAATCATTTTGAACTGCGTCAACTAAAGTTGAACTGTGAAGATTAACATTCTTATTATAACAAAAAAAAATAATGCAAAGTATATTTTTTGCCATAATTTAATTGAGGTTATTGGAAAATATAATCACACTTTGTTAAAACATCAGAAAAACTTTGGCATCCTATCTGTCACTTCATATTCAAGTCGTTCGTAACTTTACGAACAGCTTTATGAAACACCCCCCTGATAAGAGTCAGAAGAGTATTGATTTGACTCATATGCTTTTACACTGAGTCAATGGCCATCTGGATCTAAAAAATGTCTTCAGTCCCATATATTGCATTTGATGTCATTAATGAATTCCAACCTCTATGTTTATGCTCTTACCCCTTCGCAGCCGTGGTATAAAAAACCTTAAAACATGCCTCCTTGGAGTAACGAGATGGTACAATGCATGATCTTTGTTTTACGGTCTTTACTGCCTTATTCAGCCAAAACATTACAAGTGACAACTGACAGTTGCGTATTCTAGGCTGTTCTCATCCAAATTGCTTGATGTTGAGTAAAAGTTTGTGTTAGAAACCTTGCGCAAATGACTAGCGCTTCTTCGTGAAGTGGGCATGGTGCAGGTTTTTATCGATTTCCAGATACTTATTGTTTCAATCTGATTTAGACCTTTTAATATAAATGATGATATTGATTTTAGAAATGAAAAATGATTAAAAAATCTGAATTTCAGTATACCGGTACTTAGAAACAATATAACCTGACTGCATTTGCATAGAGTTTATAATGCATTTCTGTGAGGGTTGATTGATCCAAGTTTGTTCTGGGACAACTCACATGTGATCAGTTGTCACTTGTATTTCACTTTGGACAAAGAGGGCAGTATGCATAAAAGTGTAGACCACAGCTGTGCTTAATAAATAACCCTACCATTACGATATATATTATTAGCACCACATGCATAATTTGCTGTAGGGCGATTCCATGTAATGTGTCCCATATAAGCCACTTCAGGATAGCACCTGTACGAATGAACCCCAAATATCCACAGTTCTTTCATACATGGAGACATCCCACGTAATGCATTTTCGAAAAATCACTTCCAAAGAAAGTGATGGAGGTGCTTCATGAATACCTTTTGATTGACCTCTTTAAAAGAATACTTCCACCTGGATGAACTAAATGGGAAAGGTCCCTTTCTTGTACTGACACATTGCATGTAATCGTCTGTAAATGTACGCTTTGGCAAGCCAATGCTTCACCCAATATATAGTTACCTGCTTTGCATAGCTAGCACTGGTTTTGATATACTGTACAGAGTCTTGGTAGAATGGATACATAAATACACATAGCTGGGACTGAAGCAAGATTTTTGTGTTATTCCAACGCAGATATTGAACAGAACCTTTGACAAAACTGAACAATATCCATACTTCACAATCCCCAATGTGAAGTATGTGGATTTGGATCTGAATTGGAAGTAAATATCAAAAATGAATCTAAAACATGGGAATATACAATTCATGTTGATTATCAATTTTCAAAACAATTTTTCGGGGTGGGTGTTGGGGTAGGCTTTACCAATTACTTTCCTGGAAACTTTGTGTTAG
>JAVYIG010014561.1:10000-40882 GCA_035222895.1 Strongylocentrotus droebachiensis | reverse complement strand
TCCCAATACATACATGTACATGTATATGTTTTTTGAGAATGTGACACATTAAAACTTACATCTAAAAGTATTCAACGAAGATTCTTGACTTACGAAAAACACAAAAACCATCAAATTTACAAGGGGTCAACTATATTGTTTCAAATATATATGTTCAACATGTATACATGTGACTGACTAAAGTTTGGTTGTAGCAGTCTACTAACAACCAAGGCGGACAAAGGGTTAATGAGTCAACGATGTGCAGCTTGCAGGGGGTGTTATTGGTAATATTGAGACTGCTCATGCAGAGGGTATCCAGCTGAGGACATCCGTCTCATCCAAACATGTGGTGTAAGGTGTTACAAACGAATGACTAACTAAATTTTCTATGTAATAGAAGGTCAATATCAGATAAATTAATAACATACACACAGGGTCACCTTCCAAACTTGTAAGGGGTATGGACCTACATTACATGTACTAGTGCATTGGAGGCACGGTGATGTACATAAACTGTATGTACGTACATGTATATTAAACCTAGCCATGATTGGTGACTACATTTTAGAGATGACTTTACACAGAAAATAATTGAAATGACTTCAAGAGCAATTTAAAGATTTGTTTTTGTTTTTGTTCATTTGTTGCCTGTCAGATGTGTATGTACATTATGTATATACTGTACATGTATGTATGTAAGAATAATCTGGTTAGTGGTTTCTGTAAATAAGGAGAGTATGGTGTTATCCTAGAACAGTAAAGGCTGTAAGTAGAAAAAATACAATTATACAACATGTACAGTATACACTGTACAGTACATCTCATTCGTGATTATTATCAAAATTTCAGAAGAAATGGGTATAGAACACATCTATTACATTTATACATGTAGTGTATGAACACTGCTATTTTTCAAAGAAATTTATAAGCCATATTTTTTACTTCAACATTTCCACTGATATGATATCCATGTTCTCAGTACACTTACTGGTCCAGTGGCGGATCCAGGGGGGGGGGCCCGGGCCCCGGGCCCCCCCCCCCCCCCTTGAGAAAAAAATCATGTAAAATCACGCGATTTTTACCTTTTTTGGGGGTTGGGCCCCCCCCCCCTGGCGCTCAAGGGGGGGGGTGCAAATTTTAAAATTTTCGAGGACCAAAAAAAAAAAAATGTGCTCACTACCCTCCCCCCCCCCCCCCCCCCCCCCCCCCACTGAGCGACTTTTCGGCTGGCTGAGTCGTTGCGATTTTTTTTTGGACTCCAAAAAAAAAAAAAAAAGTGTCCGCTTACCCCCCCCCCCCCCCCCACCCCCCCCCCCCCCCCCCACTGAGCCGGCGCGATTTTCAGATTTTCGAGAGCAAAAAAAAAAAAAAAAAGTTGGGCCCCCTCCCCTAAGAAATCCTGGATCCGCGCCTGTTACTGGTACATGTACATGTACATGTACATGTAGTTTGCAAATTGTGTGGTTTCGGGAAGGCGTATTGTTGTACAGTTCGCAATGTATTGTGCAGTTATATTATATTATAGGCCTACAGTAATTGTATGTGGTAGAATAAGCATTCACTATATGGGCAATTCCATGATTAGGTGGACATGAGTAAAAAATTTAGAATTCAAATTTTCTTTTTTTTTTTTTTTGTATTTGACTAAAGACACCACAAAGTATCTGAAAAAAATATTTTCCACACCATACATTTGGTATAAGTGAGTGAAAATTGCAAATGAACATTGTTCATGTTTTCCTGTGAAATTTGTAATATAAGAGGAAAAAAAGTTATTTAAGTCATTATCAACATAAAAGTAACTATATCCTCACAAACCTATTTAATTTATTGAGGGAGTACAATGCCCTCATGGTTTCATTAAGCAAAATTCAAGTTAAAAAGTGATTTAGTCTACAGTTCACGAAATTCCAAACCCTTGATACGCCATGTAACGTTACCAACCAAAACATGAATTTATTTTTCTGGAGAGAAAATCTGGGGGCTATTAATTGTCATATTTCAAATTTTCCTTTCCTATACAATGCTCTATTGAAGTAAAGGAACCAGAATTACAAATATTCTATGATGTAGAAAATATTAGCAGTCAAAATCTGTAACGTTACCAACCATGTAACGTTACCAACCAGGCTTAAGGATTGTAACGTTACCAAACCATGATATTAGTGCCAGGAGATACTTATTTGTAAGCCTTAATCAGAAGAAAGTGAAGTGATTCTTTAACTAAGACAAGAGATGGCAGTATAGAACATTTATTAAAGGCATGTGACAGCCATGTGACAACCATTTAAGCAGCATCATATCTGTGTAGAATCCATGCAGCATCACATTTGGGAAGAGTCAAATCATCTTTACTGTATTAAAACTCTTCTTGAATCTTTCTCCATGAAAGCAGTTCTAATTAGCAAAACTTGTTGAATCTCAATCTACTGTCACCCAGTGTCAGCATCTGGTAAGTTTATTATTTTCAATTGTAGTAACTGTAATCTTTATTTATGTTTCTTGAAATACTTTAAGATCAGGCTAGGCTACTTTCTACAGTCTTCATTGTATGTACAGTTCACACTACACTTTTTAAAGTCAACATTGGCAATTGATAGTACATAAAATATTTAGTATCAACTACATGTACATGCAAATGTACATGTACATCAACTAGATGGAATAGATGCAAATGAAAAAGTGAAGGTTAATGAACTTTTTTGTATTTGTTTTTATGTGCATTGGCTAATTTGTTGCCGTGGAAACTTTCATCTTAATCCGAATGCAGTTGTTTAACACTTTGAGAAAACATGGCAATTGACCTTTACTCAAATTTCCAAAGGATACATTAAATATTATGGGAAATCATGAATTTTAAGTTATATGATTTCTTGTAAATTAGAAAAAAAAAGTGATTTTATTCATAATTGTTATATTGTATCAATTTTTCTGTATGGTGACTTTCCAACACTTATCCAGATTCGCACTAATAGAAGGATTCTAATACCAATTACGAATCTGGAAATCTTTGTTCATCCTGATTATTTTTTTTTTTTAAAGATTTGGTTTGTACAAAAATATTTTAAAAAATTATAATTATTTTTTGATATATAGGTCATCATGCCCAAGTTTACGAAGAAAGAGAAACAAAGGCACTACATAGAAAAGATGAAGAGGATGGGGAAGTATGAAGAATACTTGAAGAAAAAAGCAGCAGCCATGAAGAGGTGCCGGGAGAAGCAAAAGCTGAGAGAGAGGACCTTGCCAAAATATGCGAGAAAACAACTGGAAAGGGAGACGAAAGAAGCAACAAAGAAACGAGTAGCAAAGCACAGGAAATTGAAGAAAGAAAGAAAGGCAGAAGCAGAAGCAGAAGCAAGTCATGGGCCCTTCAAAAGTGCGATGGCACTCGCAAAAGCCACTGCCAGGGCACATCGGATAATGGATCGAGTACTCCCCGACACTCCTAAACGGCGAATTGTTGTCTCTCGCAAGTTGTATGAGAAAGAAGCTAAGCAAGGACATGAACTACCATCAGCTTCAGCAGAGAAAAGGAAGACGGGTCCTCCTAAAGTCAGTGAAGATACAGTGAAAGTCATCGAAGACTTCTATGAGAGAGATGATGTGAGTCGCCAGGCCCCAGGCAGAAAGGATGTAGTGACTATTTGGAATGCAGACGGAAAGAAGAAAATGCAGGCTAGACACCTCACTGCTTCAATTAAAGAGACATATGCCTTCTTTTGTGAGATTTACCCAGAAGTACATGTGGGAAAGTCCAAGTTTGCAGAGTGTCGCCCAAAGCATGTCCTGCTTAGCCAAAAGTTGCCACATAATGTCTGTCTCTGCAGGTACCACGAGAATGCCATTAATGCTTTTACTGCACTTCACAAGGCTCAACCAGAATTCCCTGCTTACACCCGTGATCTCCCAGCTTTGCTCCTTTGCAAGCAACCATCAAGAGAGTGCTGGGTGAATGAATGTGCAGAATGCAAAGATGGAGCAGGATTTAGCAAAGCCTTCTCTTTTGAGGGATCCCTTAACAGCCCTTGCTCATGGCTTCAGTGGGAGACGGATAAAGATGGACGGATGATGAAGATTCAAGAGGAGGAACTGTAGGAGAGCTAGTACAGCACATCACTGCCATCTTACCTCAGTTCCTGCAGCACTGCTATGTAAAGCGTGAGCAAGCATCAGCATACAATGCTCAGAGGGAAAAAGTTTCTCCTGAATCACATGACACCCACAGTGCCCTCCTCCAGGTGGATTTCTCTGAAAATTTTACATGCGTTGCTCAAGATGAAGTCCAGAGCGCACATTGGAATCAACGTCAAGAATCCCTCTTCACTGCAGCACTCTGGTACTCTGGATCTCTACATTCTCATATCCTGGCATCTGATGACCTCACACACTCCAAGGAAACCATCATAGCCTACCTTGATGTGCTGCTAGGATATCTACCAGATACGGTAACATCTATTTCTATCTGGTCAGATGGCCCAGCTTCGCAATTCAAAAATCGGTTTGTGGCAGCAGCACTCTGCACACTTCAAGAGGCTCACAAGATTCAAATCAAGTGGAACTTCTTTTCGACCTCCCATGGAAAAGGCCCCGTTGATGGGATTGGAGGGTCAGCCAAGCGCTTTGTGATGCAAAGAGTTCTGAGCCGCCAAGACATTGTAGCAGATGCAAGCAGCTTTGTTCTAGCAGCAAGCTTCATGGAGAATGTATGCGTCACAGAGGTCAAGTCAACAGAAATTGCTAAGCGGAATGAGAAGCTCAAATTAAAAGATGTTTTCATTCAGGCCAAGCCAATCACTGGCATCGGAAAGATGCATTTCCTGAAGGTCGTAAAGGATGAAGTGGTATCCCACATTCTCACAAAAGACAATAGGGCAGACAAGGATGATGTAGTGGTTACCCAAAGTGGTAGTAAGGCCATTGTAGTGGAGATTGGTATGTGGTCGAGTACGAAGGAAAGAAATTTCCTGGTGAAGTTGTTGGGTTCACACGCAAGGGTGAGTTTCAGGTGTCAGTGATGGAGCCAGTGGGAAAGTACTGGAAATGGCCTACAAAAAAGGATGCCATTTTCTACATGGAGAGCAAGATGATTACAAAATTGGCTCCTCCAGAAGTTGTTAACAACCGTGGGCATTTCAAATTTTAGATTTGTATGGTATCAAGTAGGCCCTACATCAAATACATGCATTGGGTTATGGAATACAACCGCACATTTTTATTCTGAACTCTGTTAAACTTATCTCAACAAAAATAGTTACTTTGTGAAACCAAGTTATCATGTATGTTGACATGCATAATCCCATGGCAAATGGTGAACTTCAGAATCTAACATTTGGATAAAAAGTGTTGTAAATATGTTTGGATTGTTTCAAGTTGTGTCTGGGTAAGAGTTATAAATAACACTTACATTGATAACCATGTTAATTTACATGCAATTCCAAAGTGTATCTTTTGATTTTAAGGAAGGAGTACAGGTCTAAATCGACGGCAAATACATTCGTTAAAGAAGTTGTTAATAACCGTGGGCTTTTCAAATTTTAGATTTGTATGGTATCAAGTACATTTGTACATAAAATACATGCATTGGATTATGGAACAAAACAACACATTATCATTCTATTGTGTTATGGACTGAATATCTGCTCAATGTCTCTGTCATGATGTCATGAACTCTGTTAAAATTCTCTCAATAAAATAGTTACTTTGTGAAATCAAGTTATTATGTATGTTGACATGCATAATCCCACGACAAATGGTGAACTTCAGAATGTAACATTTGGATAAAAAGTGTTGTAAATATGTTTGGATTGTTTCAAATTGTGAGTTGGAGTTATAAATAACAGTTACATTGATAACTATGTTAATTTATATATGTAATTGCAAAGTGTATCTTTTGATTTTAAGGAAGGAGTAGGTTTAACACTTGCTTTTTACAATGCTTATTTCTGCATGGACAAACTGTAACGTTACCAACCGGTAACGTTACCAACCATGAATTTTGGGTCTAATAAAAAATTGAAGAGTCAAGCTGCTAAAATTATTGGCTGAAATATTTATCATGACACTAGAATTGAAATAAATACGACACTTTGTTTGAGGTATCTCGCGTTTTAGGAAACTTTTGGTCTGAAGACACTGATTTTTTTCGCATGTCCTTTTTTTGTAACGTTACCAACCAACATTAAAAGTTACCATGGCGACTCTAATATTTGTTCAATTGTATTCATTCTTTTTTATATTATAGACCTAGGGTGGGTGAACATATTGTAACATGATTGTGACTTGAAATGAATAGATGGTGATGTAGTAGTAAAATGAAATATGAAAATTTGCTTAAATGTAACGTTACCAATTGTGGAATTGCCCATATCCATATTGATCTCTTTTTGACTTATTGTTAATCTTGAAACAGATCTCTGCACATTCTTTCAGGTGGAGGCACACAAAAGAATGCCAGGTGAGATGAACTGTGTGACTTTCTTTGAAATCGAAGCCAAACAGTTAATAGCACGTCTGACCTCTGAGTCATTATGTATTACTTTGTACGGTGTATACACATTACACACTGTATTAATCAACATAAAGGTACTGTACATACAGGTCTGTATGAACTGAAAATTAAATCAACCTGTCAACTTCTCTGTACACAATGATAAAATAGTACAGCAAAGTAAAGATATTAATCTTTAGATAATTTCAAAAATAAAAACTACTGTACCGGTACATGTAAATGTCCATGCAAACATGTACATTCATAAGGCATCATTTCGTTTATAAAAATCTACAAATATATGTACAGTACACTGTACATGTAGTGCTCTCAGTATGTATTGAATTAAGAAAACGAAAGCTAAACAGAAAGAAAAAAGAAAAAACAGAAGCAGTAGACTAACACACACTGCCAAAGAATTTTGAAACAGAATACCGGTACTTTATACAGTAGTTTCACAGTACAGTGTACACTGTACTGGGACAGTTTTGTATCACTCTTTTGTTCTGGTTTTGCACATATCATAATGTACAATTGTACATCATACAACAAATGGTACGCGGTATTGGTATTGTTTGTCAATGAGTAACCACAAAGACGTCTAAGAATGTACATACAGTATACACCATATCGGGGAGTCAAGACAATCAACAGGAAGTGGTGACAAAATATGTCAGGTTTTTGAGAATTTATTCTTTGATCTACAGGTAAATCATGTACCAAAAATACACTTTTAAGTCTTATTAAATAGTAATACACTTGTGTTCCATAATGTATGAAGAAATGCATTTAAGTAATTTCTTTCATTTTAGGTTGCAAGTTCTGTGTACAATGTATATTTCCAATTTGCCATAGTAGTGTAAAAAATACCTACATGTAGTCAGAGTATACGTTATTGAATAAAAGTATCATTTTTCTCTGTCAGTATGTCGCTACATGTAAATTTCTTTAAAGGGAAACACAAATTTAAATACTAGTCATTAGTATTTGCTCTTTCAAAGAAAGTAGGGGGGGGACACAGAAGAAGAAAAAATACATATCAAAGTTTATGAATTTTAAAAAGAAGAAAGTTATGATTTTTTTTGTAAAGAATACCGAACAAGTAGTTGAGCTGGGTATCTCCAATCTACAGGCAACTCAGCCATTTCTCTTTCCTTATCTTCTTCTCAACCCCACATGCAGCTCATCATTTAGTATTATTTTCTGTACCCTCGATCTCTCACTTCTTTTTGTCATTGTCTACTCTTTGTATTATGACCGTGTTCTTCTATCTTTGTCGTGTAAAGTATTGTCTTGTCCCTTTCTCATCTCTGTTGGCATCCCCCTTTTTCTTTCCCCTATTTTGTAGTTCCTTTTGTAGTTACAGATTAGTTAATTTAATTACTTATTATTCCTAAGTTTCATTTGAGGTGTTCACACTTGTACTTTTTAGTGGACCCCTCTGTTTCCAACATGTATTTCTTAAAAAAAAAAAAAAATGCTTATACATGTAATTGATTTGTAATGTTTTATTGGAAACATGAATAAATTTGAAACATTTGAAACATTTATCTGTCAATTCATCTCTAGTCTAAGTCACCTCTAAATTCAATTTTGCTTTGCTTTGCTCCATAATAAACAAAACTAAATGCTAATGCTTTAATAAATCACTTTATATGAAATGCTTGAATGATATATATTTTTAATGTAATAAATTCCATTCAACATAATTTGACCTTACCTGTCACACAACAGACACACCTGCATGTATACTTTTTCAGTCTATCGATCTCATTTTAACAATTGTAATATAATAATTTCCTCTCTCTCTCTCTCTCTCTCTCTCTCTATATATATTTTTTTTTTTTTTTTTTTTTTTTTTTTTAAAGATTATTTTTACTTGCAATAATTGGTTCAATATTTCCAGTAACTGTTATAGGTTGTTCATCCATCTATTATCATTTATTTATATGTATATGACTTTAGGCATGAACAATAATGTTAACTTTATCTTTTATCATTTTTATTGTACATTTCTATGATCATTCCTGTTTTTATGCACTACTGCATTGTACATTGTATATACAGTATGTTGATATTAATAAACCGAAATTTAATTGAAAAAAGAAGAAAAAAATTGAATAAATAAACAAACTACCAATATGTCTTCTTGTTTAATTTTTATTATGAAATATCCTTAACATGTCTGTTAAAAAAATACAAGTGTAATCTTGTTGTACAGTTTTATACAGTCTCTTCTTTTGAAAAATTAACAAGTTGATGTACATGTACCTTGTCCCATCCTTTTTTCTTTTCTTTTTTTTTGGAGGGAGGAGGGGATGTATATCTACATCTACTCAAATGTTCCATTGTCGATAAAATCTTCAGTTACTAAACATAAGGCGGATGTACAGTGTAGACTAGTTCTATATTAATAATGATAGTTACTTACTTTACTTTAATACATGCACACGATGTCGTACATGTAGGTCTACTCTAACTTCTAAGTCTGTTCATCGATCCAGGATTATTCCATGGTTACTGCTATTTGTTGAGGGAGGAGATTGTGTGCTAACATGAGGCAACGGACAACACAGTTGGAACGACCTTCCTGAAATTGCCATTAATGCCTCTTCAAGTCTAAACTTGAAAATCATTGGAAGCACCATCCGCTGAAATACTGCCCATACCAATGCAGATCCAATGTAGTAAAGAGGGGCACATACATGTAAGTTGAAGCTTCAAGCCTCAACATCAAAGTAAGTACGGTAAGTAGTAAACACCTAGACCAGCTCATACAAGGCTTGGATTCTTTGACAAGTGACTATCAAGACTATATTTACGAGTTGACCGACCCAGCTGCCACAACGTTTTCTGGGAGACCGTTCCACAACTCCACAACTCTATTGCTAAAAAGAGTTTTCTAATATCCAGCCTTGAATATTTTTATCCATTTTTTTAGAGTGACCTCGAGTTCTAGTCTATCTTCTGTACTCATCTTAAATGGAATCTCTTGCACAGTGTACAAGCCATTCAAGTACTTGTACCATCATGCACCCCTTCTACGCCTGTAAACAAGAGTTGGTAAATTTCTGAGGCCAGAGTTAATCTTTGTTGCACGTCTGTGTACTATTTATCCTGTTCTCCTATTCCTAATCAATTAAATTTAGATCTCGATCTACAGACTTAGATCTACATCATGTACAGTAATCAGAATATCTATTGGTTAGATCAAGTTATAAATCATAAAATATACAATAATTTAATTGACTATGAACATGATATAATGAAATTTACATGATCAGAGAAAGACAGGAAGAAAAAAGTTAATGACGAGGCCCGACTCCCTGAGCTGCGTCAATCTCTTTTGCATGTTTATTTTGAATCATTCATCTTAGTTTAAAAAAGGAGGTTTTCATTAACAAGTATATACAGGGTTTACTTTATTAAATAGTCTATATTTAATGCGTTAATTTAGTTAAGATGTTATTCGCTTCAGCTTCATTCAACTTACAAGCTCTCTGCAAATGGCGCCGTTGGTTGCGTTTTTGTGAGAATGTGTTCTGCGACTGAAAATCCAAAATAACTGTTCTCCGGTCCTTCTTTGATGACTGGCAATCTTGTTTCAAAGTTAAAACATAAAGTTCTCTCTACAACTGCTACTAAAACACACAAAATTGTCGCCAAAGCGACGGGTATCTTCGTCATTATTGATGATGATTCTGCCCACTACACTGAAAGCCGCTGAGTTACGCTGTCAGATCTCCGCCAACGATAAGCTGCTGTAAACTTCGCCGGTCCCACTCGTGCAGGCATCTGCTAGAACACACCCAAATGACAGCAGAGATTGCGGGCTAGGTTAGCTCCGATTACTCATGCTAATGATAGCTTGTGTATGTATAGTTTCGGTATCGCGGACGAATCCATTTAGCAAGTATGCTCATGTAAACAAAATAAACAAATTACTTGAGAGCTTTTAGATTGAAATAATTCTTTATTAGTTATGATAAGTCAACTTTGATATATGATGACTGCTATAAGTTGTAATTATTATGTACCTATATAGAATTGTTGCTCAAAGTTTGATAACAATATGGAACTATTTTAGTACCGTGCACTGATATTTTGTTTATTTGATTTGCATTTCGGTTCTGAGAGGTCATGTAGAAAAGTATACGGCAGTGCAGTGAATACGTACCAGCTGTAATATGCAGTACAGTCGAACGTAACTTCCATGTCATTTCCACTGTAGAAGGCATTTCACAACTTGTTTTAAGAAGAACATCTTTTTTTGATTTGTACTTTTTGTGATATTCTCCTCATTTCGAAAATGTTGTCCTCCATGCTTAAGGAGCATCAGGCAAAGCAGGTTTCTAGGCGAGAAGTTCAAGGTAAATTGATATCTATAAATTAGTTTAATTGCAATTGTTCAGTATGATAGTAGACTATCAGATTAAACATGAAGATTTACTATCACGATCATGTCTTCAATATGTATACCGGTAATAGACAGGAAAATCTGTCTACGTCTGTACTAGTTTGGCTAGGAGGGATTAGACCACCAAGGGTGGTCACTGACAGGTGGCTATCTCATCAACTCAGCTCTCAATTAACATAAGAAAAAGAGGATCATGGGGGACAAATCGTCACCGATTAGGCATTGTTTTCTACACTGTATATAGAGGGAGCAAGTAGCTACAAGTACAGTGGAGCTTTAAACATATTTTGTTTCAATGAAACCAGACGTTTTCTCGGGGGAACGTATCCCTGAACAAAAGAGATTGATTGTTTGGTCTAATTAATATGCTTTTATAATTGTGTACGTGTTGCTGTCCTAAAAACTTATATTCATGTCGATCTTTGAAGCTTTTACAATCAGAATTTTACAATCATGTGGATGTGTTTGTTGATTTACTGATACAGGCACTGCATTACATCTAGATGAAAAATTAGACCTCGGTATAATCATATCCACGGTAGACAGGTTGTAATGGTTGTAATGAATATTTTGCTTATTCGACATCCTAGTCTAGCACTGAGATTTATGTCATGACATTTCTATCAACAGAGAAGAGGAAGAAGGAAGCTGCTGTTGCTGCTACTGCTGTCACAAGGTCTTTGGTGGAGAATCTAAACAGCAGGTTTGTCATAATTCTGTCTTTCATCAACACTATCTAATACATTCAACAAATATATAGTTGTTGCAAAAAACATTACTGTAGGAGACGCAATGGCTCAGTGGTAGAGCAGCGGTCTCGTAACCTGGGACCCGTTTCACAAAGCCTTTTTTTTAGTGACAAATGACAAAAATTGGTCAACAAATCTGCTGATAACCAATCAGAACCAAGGATTTCACTAGCTTACAACAAAAACTGTCATTTGTCACTGATGATAAATTTTGTGAAATGGAGCCTGGGAGGTCCTGGGTTGGAAACCAAGTCAATGCGCTAGTACCCTTTGGTTAAAGCCCCACTGTCCTACTTGTAGCTACTTGCTCCCTCTATGTAGAAAACTTCTCCAATCGGTGCCTGTTGGTCCCCCATGATCCTCTTTTTCTTATGTTAGTTGAGAGCTGAGTTAATGAGATAGCCACCTGTCAGTGACCTCGCTGTGTGGTCTAATCCCTTCAGGCCCAGTAGTATTGACGGTCTTTAGGGCATTAATCCTCATTACCAAGTCCGTCGGAGAGCACTTAAAGCCTTCGGTCCCCTGGTTGCTTACTTACAAGCATACATGTACATGCTTTCTCAATGAGTCAGACAAAACAAACCATCAAACCAAACCAAAACAATAAAGCTTTAGATTAATGCAATGACATAGAATTGAGAGGTAGATTAAATAGAGTCTTCACATGTTTGCCTTCTATGTTGAACATTATTTAGGCTTAAATGAGGATTAGAACTTCAATGATTGAATGATTGGTAGAAAAACGAAACAAAACATCAAGTTGTTTGGGATTACTATTTTGTACTTTAGACCTTAAGATCATCCAATATAGATTTTGTGGATGCTAAAGATCCAATTAATTAATGCTGCTGTGATCTATTCAAGTTCAAACCTTTGTCATTCAACCTATATTTATTGTGTGGTTAATAGTATTCACCTACTAAGGTAGACAGTTTGCTCTGTCCCTAAACGCTGTTTGTAATCTCCTAATCCCTTCTAGTTTTATGTTTCTGATGTCTATTCTGTATTCATGTTTAGTACATATCGCTTAGAGACTTAGGTCATAAGCACTTTATGAGCACCGTTTTTTATTATTATTGTTATTATGGGATAGGATTACAATAAACATCACATCTGACCTTTAACATGTTGCAAAATAACCAAAATATAATGGTATTAAATGAATTCACCTGTGATTCATAAAAGCAGGATATATCACCTCATTTTTAATCCAGTGCTTTTATCATCAAAGGAGCCTCCTTATAAATTCAAGCTCAATCTCTGTCATTATTACTCTCATTCACTGAGTTCAAAGCCTTTGTCAGATATGTGCTGGTATAATAATACTATTGTCTTAAATTTGTTTTAAAATATTTATTTTTTTAATTAACAAATTTCCATAATATCAACATTTGTAGATGCACCAACATACAGGATGAAAGACAACCCCAGTATTTGTTCTTCTGATTTGCTCCATTTTCCAAGAAAAGTTTTTGAATTTCATGAACACCTTTGTCCCAAGTAGTTGAACTTTTACTTGACATTATATCTCAAATCAAAGAGTATAATGCTATACTGTATGACTAACTGATTTCATGTGAACTCTATTCATTTATACAGAGTGGCTATTGCATACAACAATGAGAAGAGACTTGATTCAGAGACAAAGCAACTTCAGGCCAACTCTGGCCAGTTTGCTAAACAGAGCATGCAGTGGTTATCTCTAGTAGAGAACTTCAACCAGGCATTAAAGGTTTGTGAATGATGTCTTTTCCCTTCAATTAAAGGTATAGACCAGTTTTGGAAACACCCCCTCTCAAAAAATTAAAAGGAAGCTCTTATTTACCAATCATATGTTTGACTATTATGTGATGATACACAGTTTGCCAGGAAACCGCCTACTAATTGATATATTTGGTAAATTATTATATCTGTCCAGACTGGATAGATATCCCACATGTTCTTGTAGTCCCATATACATCTTTCTGTGTACAGTGCTTGCAACTTTACCTAGACTGGGCCAAATTTCTTGTCATTTTGATGATTCCAGAATCTTGCAGTACACACCAATACTTATACGGTATGCTAGATGATCAACCTTTTGTGATCGATTCCACTTCTTCTGATCGATTCCACAATGTTTCTTTCACAATGCAATCTCATGACCAGAACTGGTCTTTACCTTTAAGGCTTGATTTTCTTCTTGAAATTCATAAATGGTGCATTTTTATCTAAGTGTGAATTTGATATCGTGAGGTACCTTTTGTGTTAAGATGAAGATGAACAAGAAAAAGAAGGGGGAAAATGGCTGATTGAAAACATGTCTAATGAAATATCAATTTGTGACTTTGTGGTACATGCATGTTTGTAATGTAAAGATGGTAACACAGCAGAATCCAAACACGCTTTATAAACTCTCATGGAATGGTCTCTTCTACCCAATTACAATTACAACATTTCTTTTTATCTTCATCTGTATTCTGCCTTTTTATTTTCATACAGGAACTTGGAGATGTTGAAAACTGGGCTCGGAGCATAGAGACAGATATGCAGACGATAGCAAGTGCTTTAGAATACGCATACAAAGGTTATAATCCTTTATTCTTGTATGAGGTTAAGAATGTTTGAAATGACTTGATAGAAATGTCATAATATTGTTTTCTAGATTGAGTGAGGGGGGGGGGGGTGGGGGGATTAGCAAGATAGAATCAGGCTGTTCCATGCTGAAGGGGGTCTAGGGCTTATCATAAATGCATTGTGAAAAAAAAATGAAGTAGTGGTCACAAATTCACAAATTATGATGATGGCTTTTGAATGTGGAAGGACACATGCATCTTGCCACTCATGGTCCTTGCTAAATGAACTCTAACCACAAAGTCAGTAAATTTGTGAACCGGCTAGATGTCCATGAGAAATATGTTTCAACAATTTAACAATAGACACGTTTACTAACATAATAAAAAAATGTATGCATACTTTTTAAAAACAAAGGTTGTTCTCAACAACCTGATAGGCTACCCCGACATAGCAACACGTAATGGAAGCAGATTGGATTCCAAGTATTGTAGTTTATTCACCAATAACAGGTTAATGGTTAATACCTTGTCACTAGGTCCCAAGGAAAGGAACAATCCATACATTTGAATACGTTAGTAAACTGGACAATTGCTCAAGCAAGGTGGTCATTAAAACAAATTTGGTTTGTTACCCCTTCACATTCTCTTTCTAGATACAAGCTAACATCACCTTTAGATTCTCTAATGATGATGATGATGATCTTGGATTTTCCAGTCACACCGAGGAAGAAATGGACTATTTCTATTGAGCAAAACGGACAAGCCTGACTTTGTAATCTTGTTGTTATGAGGATCAAAAGTATTGCTATTGATTGTGGAACAAGGTCAAATGTGAGATGTCAGACACTGACTGCAGAATTTGTTTAATTACTGCGCTCTTTCAACAAGCAAAGAATGTGAATTTATTAATCTACCGGTGGCAACTGGAGGATATTGTATAAACCAACATTTACATGCTTTTAGGCACTTGTCTTATTACTTTGAATAATCAGGCATGTTGCAATTATGAAGGACCTTTTTGTTGGACAAGGGGCCACTAAAATAAAATTATGTGAGATGTCAGACACTGCATAATTTTGTTTAATTACTGTGCTCTTTTTACAAGCAAAGATTGTGCTTTTATTAATCTACCAGTGGCAACTGGAGGATATTGTATAAACCAACATTTACATGCTTTTCGGCACTTGTCTTATTACTTTGAACAATCAGGCATGTTGCAATTATGAAGGACCTTTTTGTTGGACAAGGGGCCACTAAAATAAAATTATGTGAGATGTCAGACACTGCATAATTTTGTTTAATTACTGTGCTCTTTTTACAAGCAAAGATTGTGCTTTTATTAATCTACCAGTGGCAACTGGAGGATATTGTATAAACCAACATTTACATGTACATGCCTTTCGGCACTTGTCTTATTACTTTGGATAATCAGGCATGTTGCAATTATGAAGGACCTTTTTGTTGGACAAGGGGCCACTAAAATAAAATTATGTGAGATGTCAGACACTGCAGAATTTTGTTAATTACTGTGCTCTCCTTCAACAAGCAAAGAATGTGATTTGATTAATCTACCGGTGGCAACTGGAGGATATTGTAACCAACATTTACATACTTTTAGGCACTTGTCTTATTACTTTGGATATATAATCAGGCAAGTTGCAATTATGAAGGGCCTTTTTGTTGGATGGGGGGGGGGGGGGGGCCTAAAGTAAAATTATGTCATAAAACTCATCCAACCATACATATTTTTTTTTCTATCTACCCGACATCTGCAGCACACCTTGATATTTCCTTTTGTGATTTTAGGGATGTTTCTTATTTCATGGTTAGGGTTATCTGCGATGGTGTCCAAGACGATTTTTATGCCTTCATTTTATTTTGTGCAATGACAATAAAGAAATTCAATTCAATTCATTAAGTTACGAGGGCTTTTTTTTTGGGGGGGGGGGGTGGCCTTTAGCAGATGAAATTCAATATAACTTGTTCTTAGCACTACAGCAGTGATGGCAAGTCATGCCTGGTATAGTTTTGGTTGTGAGGGATTGTAATCCAAATCGTAGTTCAGTGGTACCCCACTATAATACACATGCTCTATTAATATATTGGAAAGAGAAATTATATTTGAAACTTTATCTGTTCTTGTTGAAAATGATGTTTTTGTGTTGCATGTTTCTAAATGCCTGTGGAGAATGATTGTTTGGAATCACTTTCCATTATTGATACACTTCAATTTATGTTAAGTTGTATGGTGTAATTTCTCTTTAAAAAAGGTGACAATAAATATGATATTTTAACATAGCACCTTTTCTTCCCTAGTTGTTCTGTTTTCTGCACTCTTGTTCCCCCCCCCCCCCCCCCACTTTCTCTCACTCTCTCTCTCTCTTCTACATCTCCCCTCTCTCTCCTCCTCTCTTGCTCTTTTTTTCTAGTAACCCCTCATCTCTCTCTAAGCTCTATCACCTCTTTAAGTCTGACAATTTCTGCATGCACATGTATATATATTTAAATAATATTTTCCTTCACAGACAAAGTAAATTACCAACATAAATCTTACACATTATTAATTTCTTTTATTTTAGAAAAGGTATACACGAAAAAACCCACATGGTCATAAATGCATCTCAAACACTGCAATAGTAAGCCTTTCTTTGACTAGCTTGAATAAGGTGACATCCCTCTTGACTAAGGTAAGGTCACTGCCATCAAAGGCCAAGAAAACTAAAGGTTCTGGGCCCTGTTTCATAAAACTTGTTATCAATAACAAATGCTATAATTCTATGATAAATAAGCTCTCAGCCAATCAGATGCCACGATTTCAGTAGCTTATAACAGTTATTGTAACTTGTTATTGATAGCAAGTTTGCTCTCAGCCAATCAGATGCCACGATTTCAGTAGCTTATAACAGTTATTGTAACTTGTTATTGATAGCAAGTTTGCTCTCAGCCAATCAGATGCCATGATTTCAGTAGCTTATAACAGTTATTGTAACTTGTTATTGATAGCAAGTTTGCTCTCAGCCAATCAGATGCCATGATTTCAGTAGCTTATAACAGTTATTGTAACTTGTTATTGATAGCAAGTTTTATGAAACTGGTCCCTGGTGTAATGGGCCTTCTCATTACTATGCCCATGAGACAAGCATTTAGGCCTAGATACATGCATATAAATATGTGGAAGATTGCAAGACTGATGGTCCACATAACTGATATCTTCAGTCTTGCAAGGTCAACTGAGCTGTACAATTGAAGGAAAAAAATGGTCATCAGGGCATTGTTTCATGAAGCAGTTACAAGTACAAGTTCACCAACGTCCCTTTGAAATGCGTATTAAATTGGATACATCGTTTAGATTGGTTGTCGGCGAACTTGTACTTATGACAGTTTTGTGAAAGGCTGCACCGATTACCAATCGCCTATACAAAATAATTATTGTATAGCTACAATGTAAAAAATCAACCTAAAATGGCTTGTTGTCATTTTCTAGGTAACGGTTAAGGAGTAGGAAGAAAATAACAAGGATAACATAAAAACGGCATGTATGGAACCCAAATCCAATTTTAGTTCTGTGCGCCCCCTATTCTATGCAAATGCCTATGCGTACATCAACTAGTCTACTCAACTGACAAGGTTTTGTGCCTGCAAACTAGCTAAAATGCTCCATTAACATTCAAAATAAATACTTGCTTGATTTGTTTGAAAATAAATAGATGGGAATTCAGGAATTGCATGATAACACTTACTGAGTTCATTGAATTAGCAAGTAACTTTTTATTACCTTCAATCAAATCCATCTAATATATTGTCCTATTTAAAAAAAATGCAAATAAATTAATTTTACCTGTAAATGCAGAGCTACATAAAAGCAGTTAATACATAATGGCAAACCTAACATCTTAGAATCATATATATGCAATTATGCATGATAATAAATTTCTTGTTAATTTCTACTCTCCATTCTTCCAAACTTCTTTTCCAAAAGTAGACACAAATGTAATGTATGTGAGCTTGTTAAAAGAAGATGCACAAATAAATATGAATTTACTCATACAACGAATTAAAATGTTCACGTTAAAATTGTGAATCGACCTAACATTGAATTCATTCTGGCAACATTTGCTCCAAACTTTATCTCTTTCAAGACTTGCAGCGTCAGGGCTGCAATTGAATTGAAGGCTGAGTTAAGGGCTAAGTAAATGCCTAGAGTTTGGTCCAGTGTTGAAGACAGGGATATGATTATTGCAGGAAAGTGAACATTGAGCTTTTTTTTAGCTAAAAGCTAGAAGATTTTTTTTTTAATAATAATAAAATGATAGAAAATAAAATATTCAATAAATAAATCAAACGTATAGAGACAATACACAATCTACCAAATGTAGAATAAAGAGGAAAGAAAAGAGAAAGAAGAAAGGGAGAGGGAGAAGGCAGAATGACAAGACGATGGTGCAACCCTCTCCCTCATTCTAAATCCATGCATTATCCTTGTAAGAAAGAAAGGTGCCCAATCAAAAACTGGACCCTTGCTACGTCACTCCTAACTAACCTCTGATCTCATGAAGCATAATAATAATAATTATAATAATATTGGATTCTTATATAGCGCATGTATCGACCTTGCAAGGTCCTCAAGGTGCTCCAACATTACTCGGCTATGCTAGGCTGCCGATTTTCGCTCACAACATTTAAAGGAATTCCTTCCTACCGGTACCCAATTTAACACCTGGGTGGAGAGTGGCAAATGTAGATCAATGTCTTGCCAAAGGTTTATTCATACTGTTTCCTCACTTTTCAAAAAAGGGTGATATATTAAGTTTTTATTTCAACCTGGTAACTATTTTGAATGTCACTGCCCAAGGAAATCGGGTTCGGTCTTAAGGGTAGTGTGTCACCGAAGAGTCACCAATTCTTCCATTATTTGTCCAAGATTTAAGTTTTCTGTCAGACTTTGATTTCACATCATCATGACCCATCTTCCAGGGTGCTCAGTTCTTCTTCAAACGCGTCTTTCCTCGAAATCTTCTCCAGTTGCTCTTTGGAAGGTTGTGCCACTTCTCCGCTGGCTATCTTGGCTTCCAGCTCCTCGATCTGCCTGATCTTCTTCTTAAGGTTCTTAATCCTCTTCTGCGGATCCTGCGCGGCTGGTGCGGACTCCGCGCCCCCACCCACGCTGACCTCCCCGACCCCCTTCCTGAGCTGTTCTACATCACCATTTTGAACTTGAGCCGATTCTTCCTCATCCTGCTTTTCTTTTCGTTTCTGGCGACGTTTCTCGTTCTTCTTGGAAGCCTTTGAGAGCTGCTGTTTGGATTCTTCTACCTTTGCGGGAGCAGGATCTTCATAGACTCCTGGTGGTAGCCTGGGTTTACTGCTAACCCACTGCTTGCCTTTGCTCTCATACCTGTGAGGAAGATTGTTTTTAAAGGGATCATTTAACAATGTGAAATCTGAGATGCATGGCCCTAAAAGTGTTATCAGTGTCTGTGATATGGTGTAATATTGAAGCCCTAAAAAAATGATCATGAAGTGCCTCAAAAAAGTTTTTAAAAAAAATTAAGTGATTGGTTTTACCATACCGGTACTCATTTTTCCTAATAGACTGTAGTGTTAAAAAAAACGTTAGAAACAAAATAATTCTGAAAAATCTAATTCCAATCACAGATATCTTGATAATCAGACAGGTGATTGGCTTGTAAAAGTCATGGGATACATGTATGACCTAAAGGTATATAATTATGATTGCAGCATGAGCTAAATCCAGGATTTTTTTAAGAATCTGAGGCAAAGTATGTATTGAGTGGGCTTCTAAGAATTACAGAGAAACTGGCAGATAAAAACTGCTCAAGCGAGACAAAAAATATAGACACCTCAAGGAATACATGAAATATAGTTTTTATTAAAGCCTCGGTCACAAATGCCATTACCAACTGCTACGAACACCTTACGAACGCCTTACAAACGATTTTCAGACCATGGAAATTCAGGAACACCATGGAAAAACAGAGATTCGTACGAAAACATTGTTCGTATGAACCTTTGTGACTGTAGCTTTAGCAGACGGTCTTTATGTACAGGTTACTTTAGTAAGGGTTTCAGAAAGAAAGATTGTTCAAGGGAAGTGAACAAAATGGTGGTCTTTATAGATAGACCAGGTTCAAAGAGTATATGTAGAAGATTTGGAATACTTTTTTATACAACAGTCAAACCTGCTTTAGCAGCCACCTGTATAGAGACCCCATTTATACATGTAGCCTATCTTGAGAAGTGTTTCTGATTGAAACATGTATTACAAGAACTTGTACATTAAGACCACCTGCTCGTAAAGACCCCTTTTCATGTCTCCCTTGACTGGTCGTTATATACAGGTTTCACTGTACAATTTTTAATGTTTTTTGGGAGCTACAAGTAAGTTAGCAGTCTCTTAGCAGATTAACAAGTTAACAAGGTATTCTAGTAAACAAAGATTGAAGAAAAAAAACATGACTACCGTACAATTGAAGTGATCACTGAGAGCTATGTCACAGAGAGGACTATTTACATGTATGTACATCTGGGCAGCATCTCACGAATCCGTCATAAGTACAAGTTCACCGACATCCCATTGAAACACATGTTAAACGTTTCAATAGGATGTCGTTGCACTTGTACTAATGACGGTTTCGTGAGACGCTGCCCAGAATAACAGAGCCCCCTCGAGTTCATTGTATACTTACAGTGGAACCTCTTCCTGGGGTACATATCCAGGTCTGACCTTCCTTGGTTTCCTCCATGTGCCATCAGGTCTTTGGGTAGCTGGCAGGTACTGATCTGGAAAGGAATATAAAGGGATAAACTTATATTAGGCTGAGGCAAGAGGACTAGTTCACGCACACTCACAAGGTATCTCAAGGCACACGCACAGCATTTACTCAATTTAGCTATTAAACTCCCTGCTCACAAGCCTTTTTACACTAATCGCTATTATCATAATAAAGTAAGTTTCAAATTGGGAACGCAAAAACATTGCACGTGTATTTGCCACGTGTATTTGCACATATTTGGGTGTATTTGCATATCAGGCAAAACCAACATTGCAAACTCTCATAGGAGGTCAGTGTTTTTGTAATGTAAATTACATGTTAGCTCATTATCATCTTCAGTCAATTGAAGGAGACGAAGAAGAAGAACATATGCACGGAGGAACTTCCAAGGAAGGTAAGCAAATCGCTCTCACTCTATTATTACATTTACATCTTTTGAGTCAAATTCTTGACCTTTTCAAAGTGCTTTGTATAAGAAAGAAGAGTCCACAGGCAAACTCTGAAGCCACGATGCAAAATAACATGTTGGACGGGTTCAGACGCATTTATGTTTTGTTTACATGCCTCTTCAAGCAGGGGTATGGATGCCAATTAGGATATATCATATTTTACATTATTACCTAGCCCTTAATTAAGGCTACAGGGTGTATATCATGAGAAGGAAGACTAGGAGAACTAGGCGTTGTGGCGTGCGCCTGTAATCCAGCTAAAAGTGGAAGTTACAAACTGATTCAGCCGAGGACGCAGGTTCGAAACTGAGTCACGTCTTTCGGATGGTGACGTTTAAAGGTCGGTCCCAAGACGCAAATAATCAGATCTGATTGATACACGTTTGTAAAAACCCAATACACACACACACACACAGACGAGTCCACTAGCTAACTTGGCGAAGAAAGTGTGCAAGGTGCGTTGGGTGCGAGAAGGGGCGATTAACAGTAGGGGCGCTGGTCCGAGAATAAGGATCTTCCGCATGAACGAGGATACCCTCGTATACGCAGACAAATCGCATCCTAAAAAATAAGGATCATCTTTTTTTTTTCGGCGCTCTGCGGGTTTTGGGTTCCCGCGCGCTGGTGATGCGATAAAACGGATTTCACGTAATAAAATACCCTCATTCACCAAGGATTTATCGCTCGTAGAACTACTCAAAGTCATAACGTGCAAAGTCAATGTAAAATGCATCAAGAAAAACATTGTAGAACTTGGATCGGAAATCAAAATCTTCAGCGAAAATGCGGGCGATCCTCATTAGTATTATAATAGCAGACAAAGCGTTTACGAAGACGATCTTCCTTTGTGCGGATGATCATTATTCTCGGACCAGCGCCCCTAGCCCCCTACTGATTAAGAATTAGCATTTTAGATGTTGGGGCATACTCGTGATATAGGCCCCGCAACTGTTCTAACTTCAGCCAACTCACTATATATACTCGTGATCGAGGCCCCGCGCAACGGCATTGCGCGTCCTACAACACTGGCATGGGGCCTGTATCACGACTATACTTCTATACTCGTTATCGAGGCCCCGCGCTCCGGCATCGCGCACAATTCAACACAGCAGCGGGGCCTGTATCACGAGTATACTATACGAGTCTCCGATTCAACTCGCTATATATACTCGTGATATAGGCCCCGCGCAACGGCGTTGCATGTTCTACAACACGGACATGGGGGCTGTATCACGAATATACTGTATACTCGTGAACAAGGCCCCATCCTATGCATTTTCAAGACGAACAGCACGGTAGTGGGGCTTCTTTCACCGAAGTATAATTTAGGGGGTGTTTAGAGGTTTAATAAATAGAGCTAGAATATGATTAAAAAGGGTTACATTTAAATGATTAAATTTATCTTTTAGACCCTATTTTAATACTTTTCCTTTTAAATGTTTTTCCTTTTTTAATATTTTGGCCCCCTCTCTTTAAATATATCTTTTAGTTTAATTTTTTTTTTTGGGCCCCCCCCCCCCCCCCCCGCCCGTGGCTTTGTGCCTCCCCCCTTCTCCTAATTTTAATTTTTAAAATAAGTCCCTTTCAACCCCCCCCCCCCCTTTTTAACTCACTTTAACCCCCCCCCCCCCCCCCCACGAGCTCCTCCTAATTTTTATTTCAAAAATAAGTCCCTTTCAACCCCCTTTTTAACTCACTTTTATCTCCCTTTTATTGCTGTCCGTCATGAAAATGTTGGCTGAAGACTGAAGTTAGAAGTCTAAGATGATATGTAGATCGTGATCTAGTCTAATTGATTTCAAGACGGGTAAGTTGCGGGGCCTATTTCACGATATTGCCGATGTTGGGTATGGGCGCCATGCCATGAAGGCTAGGTGATATCAATATCATATTTCATATTTTTACCAAGCCCGTAATTCTAGGACAAGAGTTGTGAATTCGAACACATAGTACAACACAAAACATAACACAAAAAGGAATAAGTTGGACCACGATGAAAAACTTTTCCCATTCATTCATGCAAATTGCAATGTAGTGTTGCTTAAATATTTATGGGCTACCGCATAAACCACAAATTGGTTGAATTGAAATTATACTCCCAGTTTAAACACTTAAATGTGCGTCTGTATCTAACAGTGATTTTTTTTTGTTAACTAATACTACTCGCCTGTTTCATCTGTTTCAAGGTTTTCTGTTGAAGCGGACGCCATCTCTCCTCTGATTTTCTCGCTTCGCTCTCAATGTTCAGCCAAAGTCAGGTCGAGCGCCAACTAGCGGCCACTTTTTTCTAACTGTGACTGCACCAGTTGACGTCCACTTCGCGAAACAGTGAAGAGCATGTGCAGTCCTTGGGGAAAAAAATAATATAAACACCCCATCAGCGTTTAATTCAAATTATTTTATACGATATATCATTTCTTTCTCTCTCGTATGTCACTTTGATGTTAGAGGCAATTAAACTCCAATTTGATAATTATCTACCTAAGCTCATTCATTCTTTTTGGTTATGTCACTCCAGATTCTCTCTCTCTCTAGCTCTCGATCTCTCTCTCTCTCTCTCTCTCTCTCCCTCTCAGGCTCTCTTTCTCTCTCTCTCTCTCTGTTTTTCTTCTTAATTCTCCCTATTTATATGACATACTTTTCTCTGGCTGTCTTTCTTCGCCCCTCTTTCTCCCTATTTTTTCTCTATCTTGAACTCTACGTTATCCCCTTTTTCCCCTTCGTATCCCCTCACTCTCTCTCTCTCTATCTTATCATTTAATTGAGACTTCATCAGTTCAGTATCGTTTTAACAGATAATTAAGATATTACTTCAACAAGTGAAAGAATATTTCAGCTTTCGTTGGCACCATGATCATTCTTTGGTGAGGCATTTATCTCTCTTCCCACTCCGATCTATGTTTAGTAATTGGGTACTGGCCAGGAGAAAGTTATTGGATGACCCTGTGCTTTATTAGTGAGTCAGCAAGGCTTTAGCCGGGTTTACTAAATAGTTTTATTTATGCACCTGTGAATAAGGAACTATGTAATTGAACAATATATGTAAATATTAACTTGGCAGTATACTGACACGAGCAGAAATCAAACATGAATACAAAAGACTTTTTTTCTATCAAGAAAGCAAGTTTATTTGTATAAGAGTTGTTGAAAACAGAAAAAATTACTCCATACAAATCTTGATTATTAGACTTTAAAAAATTTGTCTCATGACATCAATGTAGACACAATCATCCATCCATTACATCTTAACAGCAAAAAATACATCTCAAAATAGCAATCACAAAATAATATTTCTTGATTAAAAAGCGTGGTATAATTTCAAATGAAAATGTCAAAACAAAACATGTTTCTGCTGTACTATGCGAGTATATAAGGAGTAGCCCAATTTTCTGTTTGCATATTTTTAAAATTGATTCTTGATTAAAGCTGATGAAATGATGATAATCAAAAAGTGATTTTACAGGGAAAACCAGTAACAGAGAAGATATTGCAATCTATACAAAATCACTATACTGTAGTATCACAATTGTTTTGTGGCTGCAACTAAATGGCGAAGACAAATACAAACTGTACACGTAACAAACAGAAGGAAAACAAAATTGTTTTTGTTTTCATTACAAAGAGATTAAACCGGTACTTTAATACAAAAGGCAAAGGTCAAAAGGAAAAACTTTTGCCTTAAATCAGTGGAGTTGGTAGTCATTGTCCATGTGCATTACTAGGTCACAATTCACTGACATCAAACTTGGTATATACTATATAGAAGTATCATTAATGGGTGTACAAGTCTCGCACACTAAGATATAGGCAAGGTTCATTCCAAAATTTAATTTCTTACAAATAACATCTTGTATGCAAAGAAGTTACAGACGAACTACCGGTATATATTGTCAAGGTCATAAAGTGAAGAAACACAAATTTATGTGCACATATCTCTTTTGTCTTGGGACAAGTAAATTGATACTCTGATTAACTAGATCTATTCCTCAGATGACATAGAGGGACTAGTTTGATGGATAAACAGTAATAGATTATAATGGTACTAACAACATCATTTTCCAGATTTATTTGTATTGGGGAATTGGCTAATTGTATCTAATCACATGAAATAATTTTTTAAAAGAATCTATTTTGTGGCTGTGATTGTACAACTAATGCTATATTTTTCATCTAAAGCCGAGCAGCGGTGTTGGAGATGAGATCATTCCTAGTTCCAACAATCTATAAATTTTTTAAACTGCAAATATATCTACCACATGATATTTCAAAACCTCTACACTTTAATAATCTTCCATTACAATCAATTTTACAGATCACTTACATTCACATACATGTATAAAAGATAGTACACATCTATAACAAACGAGACAAATAAATAGGATTTCAAAATTTCTATCATAGTATTGATCTATATAGCATAAACATTTTCATCTCTTATAAACCATCAACTTTATGTACAAATTAATCATATTATATCACATGCTCAAGAAAATTACCAGTATAAAACAAAATTTACATCTTTGCATGTACTCTTACGAAAGAAACTTGACATTTATGAAGCAATATATTCGATTTTCATATCACATACATCAAGTCACCAGTATTATGGTGATGTTGATATGTCCATGTTCATGTATTCATGCAATACGCTCTACAGAGTGACATTCATCTCAAATCAAAGTACAATTTGTGAGATTTAGATTCCTTGTACTCATACATCATATGCTTAAAATCACTGATAATCAAATTCACGTTGTTATTTATTCTCTCATTTAAGCATATTTCTACATACATAGTTACAATAATCTGCATCCGAAAAAAGTTGTAGAAGTATATATTTCAACAAAAAACCCTACACTTCATAATTCTACAGTTATATATACATTACATACAAACTTAAACTTTGGCACCTTGTCATGAAGTCACCTAGTGAGTACCAGAAGGGCATTAACTGACATTTAGAGGTATGGGGATAGAGACACTGTTGTTCTTGGTCTATTCTGTACATTGATGGTCACTGTACTTTGTGTCTGTGCCACTTTCATCAGACATATCTACAGATATATACATCATAGAGGGCTGAAAGTTTTGTACAATGATGTCCAGAGTCAGAAAGTGGATAAAAGTCATGTGATTCTGAATCTCATAACGTGGGAACATGAGAATCAACTGATGAAGGTCTTACTTTTTAGACATCTATCATCCAAAGATGTTGTATTGCCCTTTGCAACCGACCCAAAAATCTTGAAAAGTTTTTTTTTTTTTACTGTTTTTTAGGAAAAAAATGTAGTAAAGCATTCCCAAAGAGGGAGTTAAAAAAAAAAAAAAAAAAATTCTGACGGACCGACCCATGTTTTGGCACCTAAAGGGCAATACAACATCTTTTGTTTGTTTAGGCCTCACCAAAATACCGGTATACAAGTTAAAGTCCTTCTGGTTTTTAGGAGACATTGCAGAAAATAAAACATAAACAGTATAGGCTTGCCACGTATCCCTGATCAGTATCCCAAACAGTAGCTATATCTCAGAATCTGTCGACGTGTAAAAGATACTAGATACCAATTAATTCTAAGGAGCCTTGAGGACCAAAATTCTTGGACCCCAATATCTTTTCTGCATAGACAGATTTTACAGTCATAGTAACTGTTATGTTACCCATATCAGTGATATTGTCTGTCAGAGCCAGAAGAGCACTTTGTCTGTATAAAATGATACAAGTTATTGCCCTTCTGCCTCCAGCCAATACAGTATGTAAATTGCCTAAAACAGGTGGCAACCTTATAATGTGCGCAGAAGGAATGATGTTAAGCAACAAAAGAAAACATTTGACAAGAACAAATATATTTGCCACCAATATCCCACAATTTAAAAAAAAATTCTGGTTTGAGCCACCAGAAACCTTCATGTTATAGATACATATCCCACTGCTGCCACCAGTTAAATGTTTGTTCAGTCATAACATGTTAAAACCATCTTTTAAAAAGTTGCATGAAATCACCATGTTAAATGTAAAGATCACTGACAGCTGGTAAAATATTAGCATAAATTTAATTGCATAAGACATCTTTGGTGAGCTTTTGTTTTAATTGTGAACTCCTATTACAATTTTGGTTATAAACAGTCTCTGTAAGTAACTTTCTCAAGTACAATAACAATATTTTAGTCCAGTACTATCTACGTGAACACCTCAACAGAAAACATATAGTAACACACTGTACTAAAGACCTTCTTCTTCTTTCCCCACTAATGAAAAATGAGTGTTTATAAGAAGCGGAGATTGCTACTCTAGCAATATGCAATCCATAGTACACAGTTTAAAAAGAAAATTTGGCATGTACATGTATGGAAAAACACTTTTATAAAATATTACAGCCGGTAACTGTTCTGTGTTTCGTTGTCACTTGTACCCAAACATACCCTTTATGTTGATCAGAAGTACAGAAGTAAACCTCCACATCCACTGCTCTTCCTTTTTTTGATACCACCATCGCAAAATGACAACGCTGTATAAAACAGACTTTAACCATTCCATGGTCGAGTAGGAATGAGAATGCACCTCTACCAAAACAAAATTGGTTCGTGGGCATGGGTATTCTAGAGATTTATAAATAGGGATAAAAACAGTACAAAATCTATGCAGGTACTTAAACGCCCTTGTCTTACTGTTGTTTCTAATGGCAAGTTCAATCTATTTTTAAACAATTGTTTCTACAGCAAGATAATGTTTATCATCATTATTATGAAATGGTTCATCCAAGATGCTATCAAGTTCTATGTATTGCAAATAACAATTTTAACCACAGTTGGCTCAATTTACAAATTTGTTGATGATGTGTTGATACATTTCTTGGGAGGTCCACTCGATCTTTCTGCATGCGTTGTACCTTTTGTTAGATACTGAGACACATATTATACTTTCTCCCTTCAATTAAGCAATAGTATCAGTACGGTATTCAAATTAAGTCACAGATGTATATCAATCAAACACCAGAAAAGCACCAGAAAACAACACACCTTGGAGAATGCAGACACTATACTACGCTTGTACATTACAAAGAACTGAACACACATCTAAAAATCTTCTGATATTGCTAGTTTTGGAAGAACAAGAAATTTGAAAGGTTTGTTATTCTTTAGCTGCAAGTCCTTTCATCATTGGTAAATCGGAGCCGTCTAATTCACCAGTAGGAGCCATGGGAGGTTTGATGGGCATAGGAGCTGCATTTTCAATTTCATCCTCCCAGTCCTTGCGAGTCTTTCTCTTGAAGAAGCCACACTTAAGAATTAAAGAGGAATAAACAGAGAAGTGATGATTAACTGTCTGGTGAAAATGCTACATGAATTATTCAAAAAACGGAATATTAATATTGGTATCATGATTATCAGCATCACTGGAGTCAAACTAATCATCACCATCACTGTCATGGTCATCTTCATAACAACCGATATCATCATTATCATCACCACCCTAATCATTGGCATCATTTCAATGTCATCTTCATAACAATCAACCAACATCATCATTATATCATCACTTTAATAAACATCATCTCTACCACCACCATCAGCATAACCATGAACATTGCCATCATTATCATCTTTATCATCATAATTACCATTCTTATATTCTAGCTTCATCATAGCTTCATCTAGCTTAATAGTCGTAACCATCATTATCTTCACCATTGCCATCACCATCACCTCACCTCGGCACCACCATCAATATTACCACCACCACCACCACCACCACCACCACCACCACCACCACCACCACCACCACCACCACCACCACCACCACCACCACCACCACCACCACCACCACCACCACCACCACCACCACCACCACCACCACCACCACCACCACCACCACCACCACCACCACCACCACCACCACCACCATCATCATCATCATTATCATCATCATCATGTATTACCTTCCATAATAACAGTATGAGGAGGAGGAGTAGGAGCAGCCCTCCCAGGATGCTGAGTATGATAACCCAGATAGGCACTTTGCCAGCACCTTCCATGTCTGTAAACATCTTGATAGGGAGCTGTAATGCAAGAAGCAACAAACATGTATTACCTGAATTAATGCAGAATTCTCAGTTTTGAAGAAGTCAACTTGTGATTAAACTTTTTTTTTAAAGAATGTGTATGGAGACAGAGGATTAGAAATAAATTGAGCATTTGGATAATAATAATAATAATAGCTCACATTTATAATGCGCCTAATACTTTGTTTCTAGGCGCGGAACATATTATTACCCCGGTCATCGGATTCAGGCTTACCCACAACACAATGTATGCACATTTTCCACTCCCTGGGGAGTATACCAGCCAGTCGCCATTTTACAAGCGCCATTTGCTAATCCAACCACATTAACTTTCGCATCCTACCGGGTACCCATTTTAGAAAGAGCAAAATAAATTATATCAATATATTAATAACATAACAATTATATAAGTTTTATGAAATGTCTTCTTCTTCATCATCATCTGTTTTCTGCTTTTCTTTGTTCTCTTCTCTTTCATCTTTTACTTTGTCTTCTTCTTTCCTTTTCAAGCATCTTCTACTTTCTCTTCAAACATCTTTTCCAGCCGCTCCTTCCTCCCTCTTTTTCATCCTTTTTCTCTTTTCACCCCCTCTTCTTCCCAGGGGCGGATCTAGGAGGGTGTTTCGGCAGTTTAAACCCCCCCCCCCCTTGGGCAGCCAAGTGAGAAAGAAAAAAAAGTAAAACAGTAAAAACGGCGTGATTTTTGGAAAATCCTGGATCCGCCACTGGGTCAAACACCCCCTTGGCAAAAAGCTAGATCCGCCCCTGCTTCCACATCCTAGTTACTCTTCTCTCACACCATCCATTCATCACCTAGCAACTGCATCTTCCCTGCACCCTCACCTGTATCATGTCTGGATTAACATCCTCTCCTTGCCCATGATTTCCATTATCCATCTGAGCGACCAGTTGAGCTTCTGTCAGAATCTCCACATAGCCAAGCTTCCTCTGTCAATAGAGAAGTTAGCACCGTTATCAATGACCCATTTGAAAATTCAAACTTGCTTTTGATGATTACCGGTAACTAACTGTTCACTTTGATGTATATTCCATATGTATTGTAATTTGTAGTTTTATTTGCACTTTTTTGTTTTAATAATATGTAATTGTTTATCAGTCTATTTAGTTTGTTATAGCGCTTAGAGACTTTGGTGGTAAGCGCTTTATAAGTAACGTTTTTATTATTATTATCATTATATAATTTTCTTATCGATATGAGGTGTCGTGGTCTAGTGGATATGTCACCGGGCCGTGGATCGCATGGCTTGCGGTTCAAGTCTTCTTATTTTCTTTTTTTTATTACTTAGTTAAATACAACGTTTTCAATTACAAAAAGTATCACCACAGCACTAAATTAAATGTCCTTTGGCAAGACATTAATCTACATTT
>JAVYIG010014561.1:0-5000 GCA_035222895.1 Strongylocentrotus droebachiensis | reverse complement strand
TCTAATTGCTTACTAACAAGCATTTATGATTTCTTAGACGTCAGGTAAAATAACCATCACTACTACTACTACTATGTAACCTGTCCGTAACAACCACCTGCTTATGAAGACAACATTTCTTGTCTCTCTTGAGCGGTCTTCATATACAGGTACCACAGTTAGATTTCCCTTCAAACTTACCTGGTAGGAGAGCGTAAATGGGGTACCAATGTAAGAGCCGTTGAAGTCGGGAGAGGTTGGATCAACGAACGCCATGTTAACTGCAGCCTCAAGTGATTGCTGTGCTGAGGCGGCATTGGCGTAGTTTGAGCTGTTACTGCTGTAGTACACACTTTCAGGAACGGTGGACCTGTATGGTAAAGGGATCCGGTAAAAATTCTTGATTTAGCTCATGCTGCAATGATAATTATAAACCTTAAGGTCAGTCAGGGACCCCATGACTTTTACAAGCTGATCGCCTGTCTGATTATCAAGATATTTATGATTGAAAATAGAAATCAAATTTTGTGTTTGCCAAACGGTTTTCATAACACTACAGTCTATTTAGGAAAACGAGTATGGTAAAATCGGTCACTAAAGGTTTTTACTTTTTTGAGGCACTTCTTGATCATTTTGAAGCATAAGTTTTTAGGGCTTCAATAAAACACCATATCACTGACACTGGTAACACGCAGGGCCGTGCATCTCAGATTTAACATTGTTAAATGATCCCTTTAACATGGAGAGTGTCAATTATTTCTCCTCAAGATAGTAGCTACTTTCACCGTTGTATTCTTTCATAAAAATATCAGAGATGTTTAAAGTAATACATATTGCATTTTGTCTTTTCACACAGTATACCATCAAAAATGTTTATATTAATGGTGATGATGATGATGATAATGGTGATGATGACAATAAAGGTAATGACGATGATGACAGTAACAAGAACATTAGACATTACACCAGCGATAATATCACACTAAAATTATATTGCACCATATAAACATTTACCTTTTCATAGACGCAAGAATCACTATTACTATCTTACCAAAAGAAGTTGATGCTGAGGCAGGGATTCAAACCATGTACCTCATGATCAACAGTCCAAAGTTTTATCTATCAACATTTCATCACCCTGCACTTGTGGAAGAAGCATTTTTTTAAAATCAAATTCATATGTTTCACAAAGACTAAGATCGACTTTAAGTTGGTTTTAACTATATGGCAGGCTGTTCATGCTACTGTTTGCTCTCACCATTTACTGGCATTGGTCTCTCAAGGGACGTACAAATCATGATCACAAATCTATAATCCATTATTGAAGGTAAAAATATCATCTAAAGATCATAATGGTGAGAGCAAACAGTTGCATGAATGGCCTGCCGCAGTTAAGTCCAACTTAAAGTCGATCTTAGTCTTTGTGAAACAATCTCCTGGACTATTTACCCGAAAATGCCCACATCAGCCTCGACGACCAAATTGTATTCCACTAGCATGGAATTGTCAGGGAGACTCTCGGGTGTCTGCAGGCTGCTCGTACTGGCTATCACTTCTACGTTGATGTTTCGATCAGGGACATAGATCAGACCCCCAATGTCGAAGCGAAGACGGAGGGTACTCTGATGGAGAAAAAAAGAGGAGATAACAGATTATTTTTTATACCGTAATGAAGATGTTATAGTCTTGTGGAAATATGATTTTAGCCAGTTTACTAACATTTTTGTTATCAAGGAATATCAAGGAATCAATCAACAATAATTGATATTTGACCAAATTTGATATTAAGAAGGCCTGTGATAATTAAGAATTATTGTGAGCTGCTTTATGTTACAATGAGAAGTGTATTAATAAATGTAAGGAAAGTTAAAAAATGTTGTAACATGGTTATTTAGTACATAATAATCCATGAAATTTTCAATGTCAGGGATGGATGAAATTCTGCCAATAATATCTGATCAGATTTATATTCCATACATATCTTATCTTAAGATATACCCTGATATTAAATAGGTTTTAATAGACACAGATCAAATGAGAGAAACAGGTCAGTGAAAGTTTGAACAAAACCTAACAGGAAAATAAGAAAGTTACACATTTTTGAAGGTGTGATCAATCAAACACAAACTGGCAACCCTGTCACATATCTATAGGCCGACTTCATCAGCTCGAGATTGCCAAATAGCTCGCTATTTCTGATTTGGGAAATAATCCCAAAACTACAAATTGCGTCTTCATCAGCTGGAGACTCGACCTCGAAACTCGAGTTCGGGCTGGTGAAGACGCACCAGACAAATAGCGGGATATTTTGCCAAATAGCGGGATTTTTTGCAAACTAGCCCAAGATATCTTGGGATGATTATCTTGACCGAATATCCCGCCAATTGCAACGGCGGGCTGGTGAAGGTGCAAATTAGCTGGATAATTTGCGATCGGGATAGTTAAAAAAGCAGGATATTTGGCAATCTCGAGCTGATGAAGTCAGGCCTTATGTGCACAATCTGGAAGCTTACGGCTGTGAAGGACGGCATGGGGTTACCCAGGTTACATATAACACTGGAGGTGTCAACGTTCTGGGTAGGTTCACAGGTCACCAGGGTCTGCTTCCCGGCACATTCTATTAGGTCATCACCGTTCTCGTTGATGCAAGAAACCTGGAAGAAAAGAAAAAATCAAACACCATGAGAGGTAGAGTAACTCTAGGAACTTCTATGACATAAAAATTACCATAAATATTTATTTGTATGGAAATTTTTTACTGCAAGACGGTTTTGCGCTTGGAAAACTTCAGACTTCCTAAATCTTTGCATAATGCCATTTCTTCATTAGACACAGCATGAATACAATTCTGTGTCTTCATTAGACACTGCATGACTACAATGCTGTGTTTTCATTAGATCATTAGAATCATAATATATGATATAACTGATATTTAGATTATATGTATATTTTTTCCCCACTTTTTATTCACTAAAATTGAATTCTGACATTCATTAAATTGGAGTTAATATCTCATTTTTTCTCACGAATTGGGCTAAAAACCCCTCCCATTAAAAAAATCCTGGCTACGCCCTTGGACCCCTCTGGACCAGAGGCTTGACCGACATATCAACAAGTAATGTATGCCGACGGTTTCAACATATTGTAGATCATTCATTAATAACAGGTTAATGAAATAAGTTGCCACTAGGTCCCCAGGAAAGAAACATCCATACAATTGAATATGTTAGTAAACCAGTGTACTAAATTGAGTACTTCATGTACCTCATTGATTTCAAGTCCTTCATATCTCATGTCAATTGGGTGGTTGATCGTCAGGAAAGCCTGATGCGCCTCTTCGCCGACGTTCTCAACCCTGGCTTGAATGTAAAGTTTGGACGGTCCACCAACGATGATCTTGGTCGGGTCCCTGTGGTATGAAAATTAGATGTACCTTGTAGTTGATGGAGGTATAGCCTTGGTCACAAATGCCATTACAAACTGCTATGAACGATTTTAAGACAATGAAAATTTGGGAAGACAATGGAAAAAAACAGGGAGATTCGTACGAAATTACCTTTGTGACCGTAGCATATGTTGTCACATGTGTCAATACCTTGGGTCAAAATTTTTAGTGCATGTTTTATGTCAATTTCAGTGTGGAATTCTCTCTGGTTTGTTTGCTTTTGGTTCATGCTATTTTTCTGGATCTCAACCATTTCCTGGTGTACTATTTGACTTTAGTTTGTGTTTTCTTTTTAGTGGTCAATGGTGGATCCAGGGGACAACGAGAGGATGATATATCAAATACTTGCAACGTTCCTCTTTTCAATTTTTATCATCACCTTCTGAAAAAATGTGGATCAGTTTCGAACTGGAGTCCACCAGATTTGGTTTGGAGGTGTAAACAAATGACTGACCACCAAAGCAACTCATGTGTCCCATGTCATAGCATGGCTATATACAGTCTTTCCAAGTTCCTTTTGCCAAACGAGCAAAGTTTTGAAGTTCCATGTTTAAGAGAAACCTTATATAGAAGTGTTACTGATCTTACTATACTGAAGTGGCAGCAGCATGATATATCACTAGAAATAAATACCTGGTTTTTAGTCATCTAAGAATCTTACCCTTCAATTTCGATTTCGCCATTGAGTCTGATGTCCGTTTCACAGACAGCGTCGGCACCACAGTCACGCACAAAGTTGACCTATATATAAATGAACATCTCAATTTTAAAACCTTTTTTCCACTGGTGATTTCTCTTTGATTCATGAATTTTAAGTCTCTACATGATCAAATAACTTGCCATTCAATTTCAAATATCACATTTCAAAGTATTGACGACTAATGAGTCTTTCTGCTTGTCTATACATGCAATAAAAGAGAGGAAGGAAAGGTTAGAGAGTGGGAGAAAGAGAGAGAAAGAGAGAGAGATAGAGTGAGACAGAGAGAGAGAGGGAGAAAAAGAAAGAGAGAGAGAGAAAGAGAGAGAGAGAGAAAGAGAGAGAGAGAAAGAGAGAGACAGACACAGAGAGACAGAGAGAGACAGAGAGAGAGAACGGAAAAGAGGCAGAAAGGATAAAAAGACAGACATCAAGAATAATGAATGATGAAATAGTAGGGCATGGGAAAGTAAGAGAAGGGAAAGAAAAAAAAGGAAAGATAGACACATATAATAAATTAAGAGGAATGGGGGAGTGGAAGAAGACAAAGACAGAGATAAATATATAGAGAGAGGGTAACAGAGGTATACAGGATGTCAAAAGAAAATGGGATTGGGGAAATATATAAAGTGGAGGAACATAGAGAGGGGGAGAGAAAGAGTTGAATTATGCTGGTACACAATAATGCTACTATTAATGTTTTGTTATTATCAGAGTATAAAGACAGTGGGGTGGAGGAACGCAAAGTTTTTTTTTTTAATTATTTTTTAATTTAGGTTTTATTTCCACATTAACTGCATATGAAAAGAATTTACAAAGGCATATACAAGGTAACAAAACATGTACATAATATTCGATTGATACAACAGTAATCAAAAC
>JAVYIG010014560.1:0-40885 GCA_035222895.1 Strongylocentrotus droebachiensis | reverse complement strand
CCTCTTTACAGAGTATTATCGTACTATACTGGGGGGTGTGCAGGTGGACCACTACGTACACCGGGGTTTCCCCCTACTCTTATACGAATAGTGCAGTGGGTTCTTAACGTGCAAAGGTAGTGACTTATTATTTTGTTTTTTGAACTTTGCATCAGTTGTGATGTTTGTTGACAGTTTGCGATGCCACGGAAATCTGGACGTATATACCAATTGGTCCTGTCCAGTACCACCTTAGATATAGACTCTTCTCTACACGGAGTGTTTTCCACCGTCACCGTCACCCGAGACTTGTAAACAATTATTTTTCCTTCTCAATTGGACGTTTTGGAGACTCTATAACCACTCTTATTGGCATGCTCGCTAGTTTCGGTTTCTAGCTTCCGCTAGGAGCGAATGTTTGTATTGGTACGGTCACGCAACACAATCCAACCCCGATCAAAAAGCTGCGTGTTGTTGAATTCAGACAAATTTAGCTTGTAAAAAGATTGTATTTGAGGATGGGAGGAGATGGAGGAAGTATTCCTGGCCGTCAGGATCTTGTCAGGACAAAGAGAAAACCCGAAAAGGTAACGTTTTGTCGCTTGTTATCATGTTAATAATTGCCCTACCGCCTAGGCCTATACCCACACATAGCTGCATTACTATCCTGGCTGTGTATTAAAAACTGTTCTATTGATTCTCAACATTTCAAACACCGCTGTACAAAACTCAAATGATTTCACTAAAAATCGGTAGTTTAGTGACAATTGATGACACCTAAATAGCAGTTAAATACAAATTTTTCAACTTTCCGATGTTAGAAAGAATAATTAAAAATTCAAATTGTGAGTCCACTGTCAAACTTGCCGATCAGCCGCATTGGCATGATTGTGTGCATCTGTGTGTTTGAGTGTATTGACTATTCATGTATTCAAATGCTGCCTATTAACATGTAGTGCAGTGCTGAAGGTCAATACGCATTAGCATTGACTCTCTATGCTTTGCTGGAGAGCAGTGGTCCTACTGCCTATAATATAGACCCATAATTTCCTTAAAAGGGACCATTTAACGGATTATTTAAGTCAAGTTAGTAAGTGAAACCGATGTATTATAGCCTAGGCCTAATTTACAATTGGATATGCACGAGGTAAAATGACATTTTGGGGGATTTTCGGGGCATAACATTAACAATATGGCCTGAAATGGCCGTGGCGTTATCAAGGGAATGTGTATAAACGGTTTCCGTCTCTAAAGAGAGAGCCGACCCTACCCCAATAAGAGGGTAACGAACGAAAGAGACGGAAATTCGGTCTATAAGACCACTCCAGCAAAGTATAGAGTCGATGCTAATGCTATTGAATTCGCTCTAGCACTGCATACTTGCTGAGAAGAAGGTATTATACACAAATATACACACCACACACTATTGTACGAAGCCCCAAATAACATGCCATTTTTGTGAACAAAAAAAAAAAAAATTATTCCGTACGTACGTACGAGATATTATTCCCTACGTACGACGGTACGAGACAATATTCCGTACCTACGCATGTACATGTAAATATTCTGTACGTAGACCCCTACGCAATAATATTCTGTACGTACAAAAAAAAAAAATCTGTACGTAGAGGTCTAGGTCTATACGCAATAAATTATTCTGTGCGATAGTGTTAATAAATATGCGCACGCATGTCTACCCACTGTACATGTATTTTAATATCAAATTTTTAAGATTTACCAAAAACATGGTCTTTAACGTTAGAGAAAGACGGGAAGTCCTTGCCTGTCTCTATTTTGAGTTGGGATTCTCCCGGAAAGAAATTTTATGCTTTTTGTTATCAAAACATAAAATTCTACTGAGTGTTAAACATCTACAGTAAGTCGAATTTTGAAGAAACTTCGTCTAACAAGACGCTCAGACATTTTGGAAGTTGCAGTTTTTATGGTTGGAGAAACTGCAATCGTCGTCTTCACAACTACAGTACACGGGTATCGTTGGATGCATGCAAAGCGCGTCACTTACGTACATGTACAGAATATTATTGCGTACGTACCAAATAATTTAATGCAAACGTACAGAATAATTTGTATGCCTCCGTTTTGAAGAAGCCGGAGGCATTATGTTTTCGGGTTGTCCGTCCGTCTGTCCGTATGTCCCGTTCTCGTGATCGCGTTATCTCAAGAACCGACTGATGGACTCTTACCAAACTTCTTGCCAAAACCCAGTTTTAAGACTATTTGTTATTTTTGTATATATATTTCATCATAGAAATGCATTTTGTCAGATCTTCTATTTAAAAAAGAAAGAGAAATATAACAATAATAATGAAACGTTCGCTTTTTTAACAGTTATTTTCATTCTCTTATTTCAGGCTGATCAGAACATGGAGAGAGTAGCAAGATGGCATCATTGTGCCCTCACACAAGAGAAACTGAGACAGCCAATGGTGGCTTGTGAATTAGGAAGGTTTGTTAACTTTTCTTTTCTGTTTCCCAGTTGTCATGGTTGTCTATTGGCCCTTTTAAAGGGGAAATCCACCCTGGTATTTAGTTGGTTTCAAAACACCACACTGCAGTGCGTAATCTTCGTTGTATGAAGTAGCATTTAACGAGGAAGAAGAAGAAGAAATAAGAAAAATGAGAGAAACAAATGAGTGAAAGTTTGAGCAAAATCTGATTAAAAACTAAGAATTTTTAGAGTTGTCATCAGTGATACACAAATTGGCGAGTGGCAACACTGCTACGTATCATGCGAGCTCCTATCCAATTTGCTCTAGATATAACAAACTTCATAACCTTCCATTTTGTGATGGAGTAGATTTGTTTCATACATGTACATTGTTTGTTTAAGACAAATATTTGCAATAATTATATTTAGGGGGAATGTATGATTGAAAATGTTCATAAGAGAAAACATTGAAAGAGGATGAAATCAAAGACACAAGTACTATTGGTTATCTCTATACTGATTGCAAAAATTGAAAACAATAGTGACCATACAAATGCTTAACCAAAGGGCACCAGCACTGTGCACATTGACTTGGTTTCGAACCTGGGATCTCCCAGTTACGAGACCACTACTCTACCACTCTATTGCGCCTCCGTTATGTGTTTGTGTATTCTTTAATTACATTTTTTTTTTTGATAAAAGGAAGCAGCAGCGAAACTTTCAAAAAACAATAACTTGTCAGCTTTCTGATTTGATAATTTTTGTTTTCTTTCATACATGTAGGTTATACAACAAGGAGGCAGTACTTGAATGTTTACTGGATAAATCTAAATCTGAGTCAGCACTACATATCAAGAGTCTCAAGGTAAAGTCATATCAGTAGGCCCCCCTCCCATCGTTTCCCCCCTCCCCCACAGTCCCACCAGTCGAGAGATACATCTGAGGTTTATGCTGAAAAAATGATATTAAAAGAAAATGTTCAGCATGAATATCAATGTTTCTGTTGCTTCAAAGTTCAGATTCTTCTCTGATTCTCTTTAAGCATTTGGGTACTGGTCATAATTTCTAGTTTGTGGTTATATTTTGAAAGGAGTTATTCCAAGTGGATTGTAAGGTAGCAAATATGTAATATATATGGCACTGTTTTTTAAAAAGATATATCAAATGTGTCTCCAAAAGGGTAAAAATGTAATTATTTTGTCTTACTTCAAACATGTATTTTTAGGATTAGGATTATTTATATTTTTGAGAATTGCAAATTTTGGAGCTTAATCTATCTCCTTATTTGTTCACCAGATATGAATACTTTGAGTTCTTACAACTTTATTGTGAACTATAGTTATATTTTGAAAGGAGATATTCCAAGTGGGTGGTAAGGTAGTAAATATATATATGTATACAAGATATCCATATTTTCTACATTTTATGTTTGTCTGATTATTACAATGATAGCAAATTGACAAAGTCTTGCTAAAATACCAAACATTTCAAAGCACTGCAGAGTGTACACAGACATTTATATGTTTACAGTTACAATTCAGGAGCATTTTGTTTTTCATTTGACCTTGTAACTCTGATAGTCTGCCATAGTGTAATCATATGAATTTTGACATACATGTACATGTGTCACAAACCATGTACCCAATTGTCTGTTTAAAGAGAAAGTTGAGTTCTGGGAAGAGGTAAAAAATAATTTGTGAGCTTTATCATTGTAATTATGCAAGGGTGGAAGAACATCAGATTAAAAATGTTTCCTGAAAAGTATGGCTCTTGAAATGCATTCAAATTCTAAATATGACATGTAACATTGTAAAAATCGGGACGGATTTTTACGCATCATGTTTGTGTAGTACCATATACATCCTTCTGTGTACAGTGCTTGTAACTTTACGAAGACTGGGCCAATTTTCTTATCATTTTGATGATTCCAGAACCTTGCTAAACACACAAATACAGTACTTATATGCTAGATGATCAACCTTTTCTAACCGTATCTTTCACAATGCAATTGCATGACCATAACTCAACTTTATCTTTAAACCAGGATGTGAAAGAGCTTGTCTTGACTGACAATCCAGCATACCAAGGCCAGAAGGGAGAGAAAGTTGATTGCTATGTAGACACACACACAGCTCCCTATATTTGCCCTGTAACTGGGTTAGAGATGAATGGAAAGTACAGGCGAGTTTCCTCATTTATAGATAAAATGGTTTTCTGATGGACTACACATTTTGATTCAATACACTTTTGTAATATTTGTTGTTATAGATTCAAGGCCGAGTCATCTCAGCCCATGTATTTACTTGATTAAAGATGAAGGAATGTTCTGATAATGAAAAAATACTGGAACGAGTTGATAATTGTAATTGTAATGTCCTCTGTCAATGCCTTGTTTTCGTTTACGATCAGAGTTCTTCTTCTTATTCCTGGTCTACTGGTGTACATGTACATATAGATGGTAGATACACTGTACAATTGAAAGAAGAAAATTGATGTCAGATAGAAGAGGCGAGAAGAGAGACAAGAAAGAAAGAAGAAAGAAAGAAAAGTGGAGAAAAGGAAAGAGAAAAGGGAGGAAAAGTGCAGTGGGAGATATTGAAAATATTGTTGAAGTGATGAGTCCACATGTCACTCACAAACTACCAACCACCCAACCATAACAGCAGGGAGGACCCCCTCCCCCTTGACCTTATAAAAGCCGACCCATCTTCACCCCCTGTACTTCCAGGATATGAAGAGAGAGAGAGAGACAGACAGACAGAAAGAGAGAGAGAGGGAGAGATACACGAAGAATATTTATATAGAGAGAGAGAGAGAGCAGAAGAAAGAGGAGAGAGAGATAGAATGAGAGGGTAGGGAATCATACTCCGGAGGTGAACAGGGTCATTCATCTACAAAAATTGTTGTTAAACGCTTTCAATGCACTTAGGAGAAAGGACCTGCCGAACCTATCCCAATTGAAAGAATGGCACAGATTCCAGTTGGCTCCCACCCAATTATAACACAAATTGGCTATGACGTCAGTTTTCAGAACGCTTTTAGCCTCCAATTTGTTTTGCTCCCAATTTGTTTTGCTCAAAATCCTGCAAGCATATCCTGGGTGGCCAAGTGCCAGGTATATCAACGCCGGATTTAATAAAATTGTCAAAAAGGGCATTTTAGATGCCATTTTATACCCTGCATTATTATGTTAGTATGGAAGGCCATTACGGTTAATTGTCCTGATACAAGCAAGAACATCACTGCAAATTATCACAATACATAATGTGTAGTATGTGGCTATTTTCTTTTTTTCTTCTTCCGTTCTTCCCCTTAGGTTTTGTTTTATCTGGCACTGTGGATGTGTGGTTTCAGAAAAAGCTTTCAAAGAAGTCAAATCAGATGTTTGTCATAAGGTAAGTTAAAGGTACTATGTCCCATTTGCAGGCCCCCAAAATGAAAAAATTAAATTTCAACGGCATTTGGAAGACAATACTAATTTAGAACTTCCCTAAAAAAAGGGGACTTGAAAATGTCTCTAAGTGGGAAAATAATGACTATTAGTTGTTGAATCGACTTAGGAGCTATAGAGCCAGTAAGTAATAGTCTGATTTTTCAGACCGTTGTACCGGATGGTCGTACGTTTTATGCTGCGCAAAGATTCAATCAGTTTAATTTTGGCCATTACAAGAAGTGGGTTATTGATGTAGATTGTGTACCCTTTACAGCTCATTTTATGTATGTTATTACCAAAGATGAAAAAAGCCAGTCAGTCACTCAATAGTGTCTGACAGTGAAGTTTAGCAAGTAAACGGGTTTCCCTGCATAACTTGAATATGAGGACACTACTAACGTTTAAATTTCACAGATAGGACATACAAGACATAGGGACGTAGTATCTTTAATGGTGTTTCTAGAAAAAACAACTACTGTAAAACTGCTTTTTCTTGCTCAAATGCATTGGACATGAAAAATGTTGCAATTCTGAAATATTGAGATATTTTGAGACTGAAAATACTCAATTTAAGGTTAAAATTACTCATTTGAATATTAATTAACACATATTATGAAATGTTATGTGAAAGGTTTTCAATATAATATCAATATGCTTTTTTGTTATAAAGTTCGCAAAGATTTCCCAGAGACCACATTTCATTATCTGGAATGAAGTTTGTCAAACCTTTTTGTCTATCAATTATTTTTAACATTATGATGTTTGTATAGTTTTGTATCAACAACTCATTATTTTGTGTTTCATGCCAAATTTCCATTAAAAAAGAAGATTGAATAACTATATATCCAATGAGAATAATGCTTTCTCCTATTGAATACTATACATGTAAGATGTTAAACTATGGTATATAAATTCATTATCATATTAATGTATGCCTTTATAATTGTTTTAAAGTGTGTAAATATTCATGGTTTGCATGTATTTATGAATATTGAAGCACAATGCAGCCACTGGATGCAATGAAATGATAATTGCAACCTTTAATTCAATTCATGAAAATAATGTTCGGTTCTTGTAAAGCGCATATCACATTATAACGTCTCTATACACTTCCAAAGAGCTTTGGAAATGTTAACCATTTCAAGGAATTCATTCCTGCAAGATACCCATTTTACCTCGCCCAGGTCGAGTATGGCAAATGTAGATTAATGTCTTGTCAAAGGACATTAGTGCCGCGGCGGGACTCGAACCGCGAACCTTGTGATCCACAGTCCAGTTACATAATCACTCGACCACGACACCTCTACATTCTTTTAGTGCATTCCTCCAAGTAATTTTAGTTATAATTTAGATTGGCTAAAGTATTGTATATCTTTTTTTTTTGTAGTGTGGCAAAGTTTGGCTCAAGCATTTTATCTCTTTTTTTTGTTGTAGTGTGGCAAAGATTTTTCAATAGAAGATGGAATCCTCATCAACGGATCTGAAGAAGACGTCAAAATCCTGACAGAAAAAATGGATAAGAGAAGAGCACTGGCCAAAGCAGAAAAGGTATTTGAAAAGTTCTTTAAAGCCCCTCTAAAAAGTAAGAGCCCCAACAATTTGATGGCAAAATTTCACTTAAATTGTATCATAATGTGAAAGGATGTCATTTATGACATACTTCTGAAAAGATTCCCCCACCCCCCAAAAAAAAAATGTGTTTAAAGACAAATATTGATACAAAATTCAATAATTTGGGTTTTCTTAAATTTTGCATTCTTTGATATGATCATTGTCATTATCACCATTTGTATGATTACTGTTAATTTCAACATCATTTGTATTATCATTGTTATCGTCATCATCATCAACAATATATCTCTCCGATCATTGTAAGGATGTTGAATATCATAATGACAATTATAACCTTAAACATCTTATTAGTACTCCTATGAATATATATTTCTTCAAGAACACTTGTGTATTGTTGGGACGATCATGGGTCTATTTTTCTACTCTTCTTGTTCAGTTTTAAATTGCTTGCTTTTTCAGTATTTATCTCTCTTTAGATGTTTTTGACATTCATTTTCATACCCTTGCCTTTCAAAGGTAGTACCAGAGGCAATATGCGTTCAGGTTTTCTGTCTGTCCATCCATCAGTCTGGCCAGCCCCCTTTTTCGTTATCTCAAGATCTCATATTTTCTTTTTTGCATCCCCTTTTTCTCTTCTGTATTTTTCTCCTCTCTTCCTTCTTCTTTATTGTTAAGTGTTTTTTTTAAATTTGAGTTATTACTGTCTCTTATTTGTAGAAAGCAAAAAAGGCCCAAAAGAGGAAAGTGGATGGTGTAAAAGAGCAGGCTGAAACAAAAAGTGGTAAGATGAAATTGTATTTCCTTGATTTAATTACAGCCCAGTCAGGTGCTGTTCTTGTGTAGTCTGCAAGCACTAACCCTGGTCAGTCGTAAAAGTGAGTCTGCACTATAAGACTACCATAGACCATGCACTCTAGCTGACACAACCAGTAGGTAGCTGGGATAGGCTTCTCTCAAGGCACAATGATTTTTTGATAAAGTGTCAAATTAGGGTCTGTGCTTGCAGACTAGTTCTAGTGGTAGAGCATAGGCTCAGTTTTCCTAGACTTAATGACCATCAGAGATATCCATCTATTGTAATGACTCCGCCCCTCGAAGGTGGGGGCGGAGGCATTATGTTTTTGAGTTGTCAGTCCGTCCGTCTATATGTCCACTTTCTCGTTAAAACAGGATAACTCAAGAACCACTTGAGATATGAACTTCAAACTTGATGAAAGTATTTACCCCCATAGGAAGACAATCTGATTAGATTTTTTTTGGGTAACTACAGTGTGGGTCAAAGGTCACAGTGGTTAACTGATGAAATTATAGTTTTATCCTTGGTATCGCGATATCTTTAATAAGAACCATTTAAATTATTAGCCTCAAACTTGATGATAGTATGTATCACCATAGGAAGATAGTATCATTAGAGTAAAGGTAAGTGGGTTAAAGGTCACAGAGGTCAATTTCTGAAATTTAAAGGTTTTTAGCCTTGCTATAGCAACATCTAAACATGGTGACGGTATTACTATAGGAAGATGATCCAATTACATTTTGTGGCTAATAGGTCAAGGTCATTGACGTCAGTTGACATTTCCAGGCCTGATAAAAACCAGATTTAAATCGGTTTCCTGATTTTTCTGATTCTTTCCCAGTTTTTTTTTTTTTTTTACCAATTTTTTTTTTCTTCCCTATTTTATCCTGATTTTCCAGATTTCCCCCTTATTTTCTCTATTCTTCCCTATTTTGCCCTATTTTTCCAATTTTTTTCCAAATTTTTCCAAATTTTATTACTCCAAAGGGGGGAATGTTGTTAGATGCCATTTCCCCCCCGTGAATCCTCTTCTTTTTTTTTACTCCAGGGGGGCGTGGTTGAGGGGAAAACAAAAAACCTATTTTTTTTTTAGTGCTCACTAACACCCCTGCATTTGTTTAACCGGTATAGGTTTTTTTTTATACAATTCATACAATGAAGCAATTTATACCGAGGATATTACCACTGTCACTAATAGATAGTATAGCGAAACGTAATTAATACTCAATTAATACGTAATTAATACGTAATTAATGCACTACCTTTGACTGAATTTATATCCATTTCATTTTCTTACCAGCAGCAGCACCTAGCGCACATAGTAATAGCAGCAGTGATAAACAGACCACCAAGGCCATCAGCCTCAGCAAGAAATTCATTCCAGGTAAAAAGGAAGGCACCACTACTGGAGTAATCACTGGAAAGCCTGAGGATATCCCAGGAAGGTCACACAAGCAAGACTTAGACCCATCCACAACTAGACCAGAGTATAACTCTAAGAAGACCAAGGTATACAAGTCCCTCTTCCTATCCAAGGATAAAGACGAGGGAGAGAAGTCTCCTTGGGTTACCTATAACCCATACTATGCTATGAGGAACTGAACTGCGGACTTCATTCGAATCCCGACACCGGCACTAATATCCTTTGGCAAGACATTAACTTGCACTTGCTACTCTCCACCCAGGTGTTAAATGGGTACCCGGTAGGATGTGACCGTCATTGTTGGTCAAACAGTTTTTGAGCGTCATGTAAAGCCTGGCTGGAATGCTCCCCAGGGAGTGGAGATTGTGCACACGTTGTGTGCGGGCAAGCACTGAATCCAATGACAGGGGTAATAGTATATTTGTAAAGCGCTTAGAGACATTTGTATTAAGCGCTATATAAAAAGTAAATATTATTATTATTATTATTATTCTATTCTACTCCTTGGTAGCAAGCCTTCAGGACTTCTGAAAGAGAAATGTCAACGGTGGAGAATGACGGTGAGAGAAGTCCCTTGAGTCACCGAGAACTCGTAGATAAATACTATGAGGAAAACAATGGCTCATGCACAATCAAATCAATGATTTTGCTATCCACATCCCAATATGCCATTGACTTTTTAAATGGCATCGACTGGGATAAACTGCTGTAGCCCTAGTGTATCTGGGTTGACTGCCCGATGGATATTTTATTAAGGTGTCAAGGGGCCATTATCCTAGTAGGGTGGTTGTCCTAGGGAGTTTTTGTCCAGTGGGTAGAGTCCTGTGGTTGTGGGGATGATAGCCTCAGAGAAACCTTGAATACCGGACATGATATTGGATAGGATGATGCTTTGGTTATTGAATTTGAAATATATTTCTGGCCAAGAAAGATGTAATATTTTTTTGGATAGAAAGAGATTTGGGTATTGTGTGTGACCTATCTTCGCCGCAGTGATGTTGAGGGAGGGAGGCAGGAGGTTGCAAGGAACTGTATGAAGAATGATAGAACCACCGTGCTTGTGAAATCCCATAGCGGTGGATGAAAGCTCGTCTACTAGGGTTTAAAAATGGTCAATGCTTTAAGTGCATGTTATCACGTAATCCATTTTTGTAATGTAGGGTTATGGTTGCTGTTTTTATGAATTGTTAATTTAATTTTTGTATTGACATGAGTTTTTTTTGTAGTGATAAGATGATTTTATATGTTTTTAAGTAGATCTGTAGGGGTATCAATGCTGTTCTAATCTTTTGTTTTAATGTTATGTTTACAATGCGTAGACATAACTTAGATTTACTGGTAAGATAACCCTCTTTATGTCTTTAATAGCTTTACAAACATGATGATTCAGAAAACAACCTTTGGAGCATTGTGGTTAGATTTGTTTTACAAATTGCATTTTACTCCTTAGATTGAATTAAAAGGAAGATTGTGTTCTGGGTATAGATGAAAAACACTCTGTGAGTTTCTCCTTCTTTTTGTTCCCATGTGCCCTAGTAGCAATAACTTATTGGGTTAATCTTGATGTATTGTCTAATATTAGATGCTGCTTGTAAGTATCGGCTTGCATGGTGATGTAGATATCAAGAAAGATTACCGAGAGTCTTTTTCAGGACTCCTCAATCCTCACTCTCTCTCACATGGTGCACCCGCAAGCCTACTGTTTGTCTTATATTGTTTATTGTTTGACTAGAAATAGTTTACAACTTTGAACCGAATTGTGTTGCAACCTGTTTATGTAGTCTTCCCATGCATTGCTCATATTTATTGATCATCAGCAACATTGAGCTAGTCTGTTATTCTGTTGAGGATTCCAAAACCCCATAGAACATAATTTCTGTTGGACCTTGTATTTACAGTGTAATGAAAGTGTACACTTAGTAATGCAGTAATTTCAAAGAATATTGAGTGCAGTTGATACGTACTTCTTCTATACTCTGTGATGTTTCAGAAAATGTGGGCATGGGCAGTTGCCCCCCCCCCCCCCTCCCTTCTAACTGCTGGTCAAAATCTGCTAAAATCTTTCCCATGGCCAATACAAATGCATACTGACCATTTACACTGTATTAATAATTTTCATACATGCATGATTGTATACTGATTTTGATTTTAAATGGTTTGATAAAACGAATTGAACATGAATATATGAAATTTGTAGAAGTGCATGTACTTATCAATTGTTCTCAACACTCCTAATCCGTTGAACTGTCCGTATTACTAAATGTCCAATCACCATCTTCCAGTTAATTTTATGAGATACTGGCCAAAATTAGAGGGAGGGAAAAATATCCTCATGGAAAAAAGAAAACAAAAATTGCTTAAAATCTGGAAGGTTTTTTTAATTATCCATCATATGACAACAAACCCATGGTGATATGAGGTGTTACTTAAAAGTTATCTCTAGAACTCGATTTGAATACATGTACATCAATGTCCTCAATACGCCATTGAGCCAATAAAGTCTTAATGTGTAGTCCATGTGAAGTGGTCTATAAAATATACTAAAAATCTTACATATTCATGTGGTCGTTGTATATAATAATAATAAGATTCATTTCTATACCGCTAATTGCATAATGCCTCTAAGCGGTTAAGAACGTAAACAGTTGATAAGTACCGGTAAAGGAAACAGAATTAGCATTACAAATTACATCAAATCAATTAACATTAAAACTTTGCAAATGAAAGTAATACATGTACATAATTAGTTAATTACAAATCACTAATACAACCAAAATACAAATAGTTCATGAATTAATAGTATACATGTACGTTAATCTACAAAAAGATATAAAGAGCAAAAGGGCAGAGGGCTTATGCCTCCACGACAAAGTAGCCAGTGTCATGTTTTCAGCTTGTCCGTCCGTCCGCACGTCTGTACGTCCCGTTCTCGTGATCGCGCTAACTCAAAGAACCGATTAATGAATTCCCGCCAAATTTGGGTCATGTTTGTATCTTGCAAAGCCAATGAACCGATTAGATTTGGGGGTCACGAGGTCAAAGGTTACAGGGCTCATTATGTATGCAAAAATATTTTGTGGTCGCTTTATCTCAAGAACCGAACCGATTACGTCATGTATGTATCTTGCAAAGCCGATAAGAACTGATTAGAATTTAGGGTCAAGAGGCCAAAGGTCATGGGGCTTATTATGTATGCACAAATAGATATAGTGATCGCTTTATCTCAAGAACCGATGGATTGATTACTGCCAAACTTGGGTCATGTATGTATCTTGCAAAGCCAATATGAACTGATTAGAATTTAGGGTCACGAGGCCAAAGGTCATGGGGCTCATTATGTATGCACAAATAGAAATAGTGATCGCTTTATCTCAAGAACCGATGGATTGATTACTGCCAAACTTGGGTCATGTATGAATCTTGCAAAGCCAATATGAACTGATTAGAATTTGGGGTCACGAGGTCAAAGGTCACGGGGCTCATTATGTATGCAAAACTAGCTTGTGAAAGCATTGTCAATAGAACCGACGGATGGATTACTCCGGACATGTATGTTTATTGCAGAGCCAATGAACTGATTAGATTTTAGGGTCATGAGGTCAAAGATCAAAGGGTCATACATGTATTTGAAAAATAGCTTTGGTTATCACGATATTCTGATAACCTGTTATTAATGGATTACAATCAAACTTTTTTTTTTTTAATAGCTTCTGTTTTGGTTTGTAAAATCGCTCTATAAATGGCGGCCGGAGGTATTATTTTCGACTGCGTGCAGTCGAAGATCCATCTAGTTAGCATTGTTTTAAATATATTTAAAGAACTGGCATTGTGAGTTTGAAGGGGGAGATAGTTCCAAAGAAATGCAGCTGCATTAACGAAAGAACGTTGACCGTATTGTAAGAAATAGTGTGAGACCGAGAGAGGAGAGATTGAGAAGCAGATCGCAAAGTCTGGACAGGAGTACGTGTATCGAGGAAGGAGTTTAGAAAGATATGAAGGAACGAAACCATGATAAGTCTTGAAAGTAAGGAGGAGAGTTTTGTAAGTGATGCAAGAAGTGATAGGAAGCCAGTGAAGTTTTTGAAGAACAGGGGGAATGTGAGAAGTATACGAGGAACACAAGAAACAAGACGAGCTGTTGTGTTTTAGATACAGTGGAGCTTTGAGGTTATTTTTGCAGGAAGACCAAAGAGAAGGGAATTGCAACAATCTAGCCTAGATGTGACGAAAGCGTGGATAAGAATCTTTCCTAATTTCCTTACATCTACAAATGCAGATTTACAAATGGCATCTACATTTTGAGACATATTAAGGGAAGAATCCATAACAACACCAAGCTATAATTACCAGCCACAAAGGATGGCTTAATTACAGACTGCACAATTCGCAATCTGATTTGTGGGACATGAGAACAAAAATTGGATTGAAAGTGAAGAAATTTGGTTTTAGTATTACCAGAAAACCTCAAAATTACCATATTTCATGTCTTTCATTTGATTGCATATAGCTACCTATCAATTTACAAATACGTTATCCATAACTCACCAATAAAATGTAAAATGTAGTTTATGGATCTACCAGTATTTTCTCTGTCGAAATTGTACTTTTTACCTTATTTTTGATATGTCTGATATTGCACTCTCATCCTTAGCATTATCTTATATATATATTTGCTGGATAATTTACTGTCGTTTATTTATGTTTTACGCAATGTATACAAATCTGCAATTCAGCCATCTAGCTGCAAATGAATTTTCAATAAAACCAATACCACATAAAATTGTTACACACCCCAATACATATAGTAGTGTATAAATTGAAGGATTCCTCCTGTCCTCCTCTTTATCTTTTTAGCTGTCTCTTTAGAAAAAGTTGTAAATAAGTTGTTTGTCTCTTTATTTGTCCTCCCCTCTATCCACCCTCCTCTCTCTCTCTCTCTCTCTCTCAATATCTAACTTGACAAACAAAGTGATGAGAAACGTTGGAGGCAGTTCATAGAATCCAGGGAAGAGTGCATTAAGGAAGTGATTGTGCATGAGGGAAGCAAACTGTTTTCTTCTCTTCAGTTCTTTTTCATGTTCACATACTGATGTCTGACTCACTCTCCCAGACCACTAGGCTATATATAACAAGAATAAATATGTTACAATGTTGAACATGTATTATCTATTGAACAAAAATATTATTACAGGGTTCTTGCACTTCCTCAAATATAAATTGCATGGCTTTTTAAGAATTAAAACAAAATCTTTAATATGCTTAATGTAGGGTAAGTCATCTTTCAATGTTCTCCTGGAAAACAGCCTCATAAGATTTGAACACTGCTCAAGAAATCAAGGCCAGCAAGCACAATGAAATCAATGTTCTTTTTAACACTTTTTTAAACGAAAAGATATAAAATACTGTATATAGGTCTATGTATGACTAACAAGATTAATTAGTTTATAAGTAATTTGTTTAATTTATAATATACATGTGAACTAATTTCTATTACAGAAGATAACTTACAGATAAATTAAGCCCATGTTCATATTGGTACACACAAGCTTTTGCTTAAACTGTCTATACAAGTGAATTGAATGTATCCAATTTTATGATACTGTGCATTAATGTATGGCGGCCCAAAAGGGACATCATGTGGGCGGGGGGGGGGGGGGGGTGGAACACAGAACTAAGGGGTAAAACAAGTTTTACCCATTCTATGACCTTTGTAATAAATACAACAAATTACGAATCTTATATAACAATGAAGCTATAATCTTCTTTTGAATTGCAATCCCTTCAGCATAAGCAAGTCATATACATTTTCTATGGGAAAAGTGGCATATAATATTGCACTCTTACTAAATCACAGAAACTATTCAACAAATCACCTCCATTTGTATATTTTCCAAGTAAAGTTTTTTTCAGTCTCAGGGCAGTTTTTCAACACCTCAGCGTCATGTACATTTTCTATGGATAAATTGCATGTGAATAGTAAAGCGGTTGTTTGTGAACAATGCGATCTTTACATTTATCAAATTGGCAATTCCTCACATTGGCAGACTTTGAATGGGCTACCTTCCCGCCCCCCCCCCCCCCCCCCACTCAGTGTTATTTAGGGTACGCATATGCGTATTCCAAGCGACCCCCCCCCCCCTTTCAGCAAAAGTCCGGTGTGTAAAGTCAATACGGGTCGACCTTTTTCTTTTGTTATACGAGCATTTTTCAGCACCCCCCCTCCCCCTTTTCAGCAAAAGTCCGGTGTGTAAAGTCAATACGGGTCGCCCTTTTTCTTTTGTTACGAAAAGGACATTTTGGTAACACGCATGGGGTCCATCCGTTCTCGGAGTGGGGGGGGGGGGGGGGGGGCGGGGCTACCTTCTTCTCCGAATGGGTTTGTGAAAAACAGCTTAAAGGGCCCATGACATCGAAATACAAGTGTATTCCTGTCGGTGTGCAGTCCTGCATACATCTCATATTTTGATATGTAAACTTCTGAAGTCAGGCGCGCCGGAAGCAGTTTGGGATTGGGGGGGCAAACATTCCAGGGGGCTCACCTTCCAGGGGCAGTGACGTAATGAGAAAAAAAGTTCGGAAGGGGGGGGGGGGGGGCAGACGAAAAATCTGCATCACCACCTTACCATCTTACAAGTTACATTTTTCAAAGTGGAGTATTAACGATCAAGAAAGGCGTAAATTGGCGTGGGGTCCAGGGCGTGAGCCTCAGCAGGGGGTCAAGGGGCTGAGCCCCTTTAGGTATTTAATTACGGTTAGATGAGTATCCAGGTGCCCTCTTTAAGCCATTGACATGTTCCAGGGGGGGGGGGGAGAGCCCCCAGAAGCTCAGAGGTTTTAATATTTAACTACGGTCAGATGAGCATCCAGGGGCCGCCTTAGGGCCCTTGGTGGGGTCCAGGGGGCAGAGCCCCCGGAATCTCAGGTATTTAATAACAGTCAGATGAGCATCCAGGGGCCCGCCTTAGGGCCTTTAGTGGGGTCCAGGGGGCAGAGCCCCCGGAAGCTTAGGGATTTTAGGTATTTCATTACGGTTAGATGAGCATCCAGAGGCCCTCTTTAAGCCATTGACGTGTTCAAGAAGGGGGGGAGGGAGAGCCCCCAGAAGCTCAGATGTTTTAATATTTAACTACGGTCAGATGAGCATCCAGGGGATCGCCTTAGGGCCTTTAGTGGGGTCCAGGGGGCAGAGCCCTCGGAAGCTCAGGGGTTTTAGGTATTTAATTACGGCCCAGACGAGCATCCAGGGGCCCGTCTTGGTGGGGTCCAGGGGGAAGAGTCCCCCGAAGCTCAGGGGTTTTAGGTATTTAATTACGGTCAGATGAGCATCCAGGGGGCAGAGCCCCCGGAAGCTCAGGTTTTTTAAGGTCTTTAATTACGGTTAGATGAGCACCCAGGGGCACGCCTTAGAGCCCTTGGTGGGGTCCAGAGCCCCTGGAAGCTCGGGGGTTTTAGGTATTTAATTACGGTCAGATGAGCATCCAGGGGCCTGCCTAAGAACCCTTGGTGGGGTCCAGGGGGCAGAGCCCCTGGAAGCTCGGGGGTTTTAGGTATTTAATTACGGTCAGATGAGCATCCAGGGGCCCGCCTTAGGGCCCTTGGTGGGTTCCAGGGGGCATAACCCCCGGAAGCTCCGGGTTTTCAGGTATTTAATTACGGTCAGATGAGCATCCAGGGGGCAGAGCCCCCGGAAGCTCAGGGTTTTTAGGTATTTAATTACGGTCAGATGAGCATTTTTACCTTATTTGTGACATTGGCAGGTCACTTATTTTTTCTCCCCGTCTTTCTTTTTTTTTTCTCTTTAATATACTTTTTCAAAATGTGAGGGGGGGGGGGGGCGCCACTTTGCAGACCATGATATAAAGGTTTCTAAATAAGCGTATTTTTAGCCCGACTGCGCATTAGGGAATTTCTTATTTTCCAAAAAATGCATAAAAAGGTATGACCTACAAAAAAATACCGAAAGATCATGTCATAACAGCAACATTTGCAAATCACTGGTATCGAATAAGAGATACACCCCCCTCATCAGTATGCCAGCGTTCAGGGGCTCATGTCTTCTCACCCCTATAACAAAAAAACAGACACGCTTTCCCATTTTCGCACAATATGTCCACGATATGCGCGTATCGCTATTATAAAGACCTCCGTTGATAAATACCGTATAGGTGGCATGCGCAATTTAATTCCTGTGAACTTTCCTTTCCTTTCCTTTGAATGATATTGTATATGTGATTTAATTCAGGTTTTTATTATTGTTATGTTCTTTTGGGTTAAAAATACAAACCATGTTTACTCCTTTACTCCTTTTTTTTTTTTTTTGGAGGGGGGGGGGGGCGTTTTGGGGGGGCAAAAAAGCCTTTTGCCCCCCCACTTTTGTGATTGGGGGGGCAGCTGCCCCCCCTGCCCCCCCACTTCCGGCGCCTATGTCTGAAGTTGTTTTATAGATTTTTAAATATTTTTGAAATATTTGTTTTTCAAACTTGCTAAGCTCCACCCCAAAACCTTCAGATCTCATTCCCCTTGTGACATCGTCTGTCAGTCATCAATGAGCTAACTTGAGAAAGTGGTATGTAACTTTGCCAAAGTTGACCACCTGTTACAATAGGGACTTTTAGAATGAGTGAACGAGAACACGACGAACGCCGACTGATCATGCGTGTCAACGTACTTAACTGCCCATGTTGGCTACAATTAGAAATCTTTTAGATTGCACTCGACGATATGCATGCAGGAAATAACACAATAAACATCACGGACAAAGAAAGAGGACATTCCTCATTCTACCCTCAACAAAAGAACATCCCTTCACTGCTAATATGTTAATATGTGTAGAACAGGTGCATGTGACACCTGTTCTACACATTTCAGCATGTAAAGGCGCTTTATAAATGTCAATATGTATGTATGTATTGCATGTACTAGATTTAGGAAAATCAAGGTTGACGCATTCTCGATCGCCGACTGAGACCACGTGACGCAGGCGCAGTGCCTTAAAATGACGTCACACGTTGCAGTCAAAGCTCTTGACGTGCATTTCTAAAAGTCCCTAATACCACAACCAATAGCAACATATAAGTCGCTATGTCAGACATGTCAGACTAAACTAATATTCTAGAATAGACAATGGTATGTAATTTCCCCCAGCTTAGCACATGTTCATAATAGAATTGCATACTTCCATACATATATACAATACATCAGCATTGCCTTTGTCTTCCTGGTGATGCTACAGCATGTCTGACATAGCAACTTGTACGTTGCTATTATATTACGTATTGTAACAGGTGGTCGACTTCGGTAAAGATACATACCACTTTCTTCAATGTTTGAATAAGAAAATGAAGATAGGCAAAGTAATAGTAAAAAAGAGAAGGTAAAAGGAATAGATAAGAAGTCTGCCTCGCTCTCACACAAATACCACTCTGTAAGAAAGCAATAATAAATCATCTTGATATCATGTGTCAAAACATGATTATTATATTTAATGTATTGCAGGAACGTCATTTTCTCGAATCATATAAATAATAAAATTATGCTATAACGTGAAATATCAAATATCATCATTTTTACATCTTGTATTTTTAAGAACATAGTTGCATTGTTTACAGCATTATATCAAACGCACACGTACAATTTTACAATCTTTTTTTCTTTAGAGAGCTATAAACATCATTTTGTGTGCATTTACTGCATAATTGCAATTGTTATTAAAAAGAGATTAGCATACAAACAAAATTAAAACTAGTGTCAAACACACGTTAATGGAACAAAATTCACTCCGTTTGTGTTGTCAAATATTGCTTACAAATACATCAATATTATAGTCATGTCGGGGAAATAGAACTTCCCCCTGGTAATAACAAATCACATAATACGCTCACTTCTTATATTCGTCTGTAAGAAAATTACGAAATAGAACATTTATTTCTATTTAAGCTTTACTATGTAATGAAAAGGACTAATAACAATAATTACAGCAATATGGAATGTGTACCAGAGACAGTTTTACGAACCAATAAGTGCAGAATTATATTTAACAAATTCGAGTGTTTCTTTATTAAAGGATCTGCCGAAACATTAAATCATCTTATGTACAACAAATATGAATCGTTCAGATAACATTCTATAATTCAACTAGATTACCAGAATGAAGGAAGGTCGCGTTGCCATTTTATATTTGTATCGTCTTCCAGGAACTTATCAAGAATATCCGCCATGAGATGACCCGCACCTTTGTTCAAGATCTAATGTTAAAGGGATAGTTGAGTTCTGCTGCAGAGGGCGCTACACAAATTTTTTTTTTTTGTGAGATAATGAAAAACTGAGTGTCAAATTTGAAAGAACACAATATTTATATGACAAAATCATCTTTGTTTGATCAAAATCGGTTCAGAGACGGCTGAAATATAACGATTTCTAATACTTGTGTACCACCACAAATATTAGACATTTGACAAATTTGAAAAAACCGTTGAAAAAACAAAATAACGCCTTTTACGTCGTATTTCGGCCAATGCCGATGTTGGCTTTTTTGTTGGCATTTTCGTGTTGCTTATATTACGCACAATCAGCCGGCCCATGTATTGTTATTTTTAATTTAATAATTAATTAACGGTCACCGTGTTTTTTTGAAGTGGAGCTGAATTGGTGTACTCGTATGGGCTAAATTTCACACATTTTGGGGTCTAAAATTACCTTTATAGCAATTTTAGGTTCTAAAAGGGCACTAGAAATGCATAGATAAGAATAAGAGCAATAACCATGCACTTTGAAGGCATTAGCGGTCTGAAAACAGAACTCAACTATCCCTTTAACCATCGACTACCATCGGTTACCACTGACTGCCACTGCTTACCTTTGATTACAAATTATTACCACATCTAAAGAAAATGATTTTATAAGCCAAATATGGGATCATTTGTTAATTTAAATATCAAACCTGTAACACAAGGAAGCTTACGAAAATCAAGAGAGGTATATCAGGGCGTTCACTCCAGAATAATATGGGGGGGGGGGGTGGCAGTTGCCTCAAATAGTTAAAAAAAAAATGCATTGACAGCTCGTGAAAATAATACATTGTAAAAGAAAATGAGAGAATATTTGTGGAAAGATATGGCAGATAATTATATTCAAATTCGAATTCAAACTTTATAGATTTCAATTCAATGGCTTTTCCTTAGAATGACTCGGTAACATCGTTAAAGGTTGATGAAAAAACGGTGTAAGTTTTGTATGAAATGTTACTTATTATATTCCTTGTACTGTATTTAACCTCTAACAGGCAAAAAATACTGAGGAAAATTCTCAAAACACAAAGATAGTTATGGTATTCTATGAAGGCGTCACTGTGCAACACCCTCTAACAGTGATTAACAGTAAATTCTCCCACCCATTCTTTAATTTTCACAACCGTTTCTCCTTGAAAATAAGACATAAGACAGGCTTTTGAAAATTTGTCAACACTTACATGTCTGGAATGGAGCCAAACCATTACTTTGTGATGATTTACATTCACCTAAAATTTAATCAAATTGTATAACAATATGTATAACTAGGATTATTTTTACATATTATTTGCCTTTTCTGTTTTTGTTTTGTTGTAATGGATTTGTCTGGTTTAATTCTATATGTTGATGTTTTGTGTCATTTTAATCTTTGTTTTTATTTTAGTTTGTAGTATATTTAAGAAACTTTTTATGCAATTTGTTTATTATCTTTGGGAATAACCTTAATAGGGCATTGGCCTCTGTTTTCCACCATATTATGATTTAAATTGAAGATGTTTCATTTTAACGTTTGGTATTGTATATATGAATATAAATTGTACTTGTGTTTCTTTAAAATCAGATGTAGAAATTAAAATTGAACTTGAACTTAATAATATAGTTGGGAGAATTAAGAACTCGATCAGATCATTTTCCCCCAAATTTTTATCACTAATAATGGTCCGTTTGCACTCAAACTTTCAGATTATCTTTAATTGTACATCTAGCATTAAAGTCACTTCCTTAGCACCATTTTTTCTCATGTGAACAATGTTACTATTAAGTCCCTTTAACAGTCCTCAGAAAAAATTGCAAAGGTTGAAAAACGGCCTCTGTCGGGAATTGAACATGGGTCTCTGGATTATATAGGCCACTCATAGAAAACACTTTGTTATAAATAAAGATCAGTTCTGGTCATGCGATAGCATTGTGAAAGAAACGTTGTGGAATCGATCAGAAGAGGTTGATCATCTAGCATATAAGTATTGGTGTGCACTGCAAGGTTCTGGAATCATCAAAAATGATAAGACATTTTGAGAGGGGGCGTTTCCAAAACTGGTCTTTACCTTTAACGGGTAATGCGATAGACAATCTTTCAATCAGTGCAATAACCAATTGCTTTCTTGGGTTCGGAGAATGTTTTTGAATGGCGACATATGTTGTTGTTGTTGTTTTAGTCTTAAGGGCGTGTGTCATTCAATTATGAATGTTACATATGGAATTTTAGGGAGTAGCCTTGATTTCAGCTCTTCACCACATTCTCTCATTACAATGTATATATTCACATATATGTCCTAGAAGGGGGAGGGGCGAGGTGATCAGTCCTCATCAAGATATCACATCCCATTCTTACGATTTTATCATGACCCCCTTCCGCATTCTTTGGTGTATATAATTATTATTGCTCTCTCCTTGCTTTTCACATATGGCCAGATGACATTGATTTGGACCTGCTTTAGTAGCTTTATATGAACCACAGACGGCTACCCTCTACTGTATAACGATCACCCGTTACCATACTGTCCGGAACACTGAGAGTTAAAAATACAAACAATTACACTTATACTTCCGCTTTGAGGTTCTTTATTGTAATCATGGTTTGCGATTCCATTGGTTCACACTGATTGTACTGAGAAGTTACATTTTGTTGTAAATAATAATAATAATAATAATATTCCGCTTTTATATAGCGCTTAATACAATGTAGCCCCACTGTCCTACTCTTAGCTACTTGCTCCCTCTATATAGAAAACTTCCCCAATCGGTGACCATTGGTCCCCCATGATCCTCTATTTCTTATGTTATTTGAGAGCTGAGTTGATGAGATAGCCACATGTCAGTGTTTATAAGCTTTAAAGCGCTTTACAGATCTACTATTGCCCCGGTCATTGGATTCAGTGCTTTCCCGCGCACACTCCCTGGGGAGCATTCTAGCCAGGCGTTACTTGACGCTCAAAAACTGTTTGACCAACAATGACGGTCGCATCCTACCGGGTACCCATTTAACACCTGGGTGGAGAGTAGCAAGTGCAGGTTAATCTTGCCAAAGGATGCCAAAGGATATTCACCTATTGGGTATCTTGAAAAGAAATAAACTGAACTCATATTTCTTTTTAGTATTATATTTTACGATTAATTCAATTATAAATTCACAAACCATAATTATGTATACCTCATATCCATTTAAGTGCTCAACTTTCAAACAGAGCGATGTGTGCCAGTATTTTCAAAATTATATTACACATGATATTGTTGGATCCAACACTTCAATGTCTGTATCTAGCATTTTTAAAGTCTTAAATCAATGATTTTGAAAACATTGTCACTGTTCTAATCTGGGCTTTCAACAATGTTAATGTTAAGCTTTACCTTTTGTTGTAGGTCTTTATTTCCATGGGTAATTTTACGAGTTATCCATTATTTGACAATGATTAGTATCTTCTTAATTTGAGTCCCACGTAACCGTCTTCACAAATTAACTAACACACTTTTACATCTAAATAATCTGTTGATTTCAATGAGAAATTGTACCTGTCTATAAAGTGATGAAAAACGTGATGATGTTAACGGACAATTCAAATTATAGTTTGTACAGCAAATCAGTTGTACATCAAGTAATCAATACAGAACGATTTGTAATCGTTATGCTTTATCAAAATGATCAGTAAGAATGTACTCGAAAGTTAAACAAAGTAAAAACAAATGCTAACTAAACTACCTTTTTTCTAAATCTACTAAACATAGAAAGATAATAATGGTAATGTAGTAATTTATTAAGAAAGAGGGATCAGAGAAATTGACAGGAAATTTGAAGACAAATGTGTTTGTGGAGGAGGATCTTTGGAAAGAGAGAGAGAGAGATATATAATAGAGAAAGAGAGAAGGAGAGTGTGAGAGAAGTTTGTTGGGAAAGAGATAAGCAAGAAAAAAGGGAAGGGTGAGAGAGACAGACAGCCCGAGATATACAGAGAGAGAGAGAGAGAGAGAGAGCGCGCGAGAGAGCGAGAGAGAGAGAGAGAGGGAGAGAGAGAAAGGGAGACGATGAAAAAATTACAACATGGTAATGCAGAGTACAAGTTTGTCATTTGCTTTGTTATATAGTTTGAAAAACTGAATGGTATGCTGCTTCCAGGAATATACGTGCATGGAAAATACAAAATAACGCTATTTAAAAGTACTTAGCACAATGACCAAGCGCTCTAAAAGCTCTTATTGCAATAACAATGAATATGAATACTGAGAAACTAACAAAAAGTTACATGTGATAAAAGGCCTATACAAGTGATGCTTCTGTATTAGTTCATTAAACGATCTATCCGCACTCATGTTGAGGATGTATGCATCAATCGTAGGAAGATAGGATAGGAAACAGCCTCAACAGGAGTGGATAGATCCTGTAATGGACGAATGGAAACATGCATCATCTGCTTTATACAACGAAACTCCTGGATCCTTGTTGAGTGATGTTAAACAAAAATTAATTTCGAGGTTGTTTAGTATCATTACCACTGAAAAATAAACCCTTATTACTTTAATAAGATTACAATAGCGTGCGCACATAAGCGCACCTTCTATGCGCATCTACCCCTACACGCACTGCTGCTGCGCATCGCGTTTTGAAAAATCGTTGGATAGTAATGGAACTATTGCACACTTTTCACGAATCACACGTGACCGCGTTTGACCAATCATTTTATTAGGATCTAGGAGTTTGTTTTATACAAACCTTTAACCAATAACTATTGATAAGCAACGCCTTGCATGCGATTTTGCGTGGGCAGTAACGCACCTTAAAAAAATCTGGATATAGGTATATAGAAAAGTTTTTTTGTTTGTTTTTATATTGGATTCGTGTCATAGTTAAATACAACCACTAGAACTGATATCTGATATTCGTCAGGTGATGAAGTTGCTGGACCGACAAAACTATATTCAAAATAAGAAAACTGTTTAAAAGACAATACAATGAACATAAAAAGAAAGGATATTCATGCTGGCAAGTAGACAAAAAAATAGGAGATCATAATAAGTCGGATCCGTCGTTCCTAACGTTTACGATAATTTTACAAGCTACTATAGTTGTTATTCAAAGTCGTTTGGCACATGTTATCTATCTACCATTTGAATGTTTAGTATAGATCTTTATAATTAGGAAATATTGGGGGGGAGGAACTACATGTAATTACAAGAGGATTATGACAAGGGCTATCCTAAAGAATGTTATTCGTTTCTCATTGTTGGAAAAAGCTTCCACGCTGTGCGTCGTTGCACGAATCGGTTGTGTATTATTTATCACTGTGATGTAGCCTATATTATGTTCTTACGGTCAACATTAAAACACAAATATGTAAGGATTCCAAAGCCTAAAGGAAAAGACGGGTAGGCAATTCACATCATAAGATGGATTTACCTTCAAATGAAATAGGATGGAATAAAAAAAAAAAACGTATTCAATTACAATATCAATTATAATTACCGAATGCAATAGAATGAAGAATTCAATTGAGCTTTATGATTGTCCTTTCGATAATCCCACCCTACACAATAGTTACTTTTTCATTGCAGCTACGGAATGTATAGTGGATCAGGATTTCGTTTTCCTCATACTTAAAATGTGCAACAACAAAAAAGTAAAGAAATCTTCACGTTCGACAGTAATTATTACATACACACTTTTGGCTGAATTATAATTATCTACATTGTGAGCGTCTCAAAGAACACTCATAAAACAACTTCACTTTGTGACGAATGTGCATGCGGTGACTTAGCATGTATGACGTCATACATAGCATTGGAGGGCGTGACTTTAGGTGAGAGTTGGATGGAAGACATAGAAGGTACATTGGAGTTGCTATCACACGCTGTTTCGTTGATGTTAGTCACTGTGTCCGAAACGGGATTGCATAAAGCGCCACCTACGTCTGTTTGAGAAGAGTTCTTGTCACTACCACTCACGTCATTATTATTATTTGGCAGTTCATGTGTCGGTTGCTTGACCCAAATACAACCTGGGTCATGCACTGGGTTTTTATGGACTTGACTTTTGCCTGATTTAGAGCTTGTCAACCGATCTTCGAGCGGTATTTCGACCGGTACTAAGGATGCCGTAGCACTAGATCGATCACCTGTAGATGTGATACCTGTCGTTTTAGGTCTATGCTTGTCCAAGGTCTGTGTCCGATGTGGTGACTTCTGGCTCCCAGAAAAACCGTCTACTGGAACATCATGCAAAGGATTAATATGTGTAACTAGATCTGTGTTTTGCGTAGCTACACTTTTACTATATCTCGGCACACATTTCACTGACCCCGAGTCTGACCCTGTAGTCTTGTTTTCAAGACGTTTGTCTTTCTTTCGTCCAGTCCCTCGTTTACCTCTTTTTGATTTACCTCCTTTAGATGGCGTTCTAGTTGGTTCTTCTCCACAAAGACACACACCAGGTGCGGATGGTCCGCCATGAAATGAAATAGGACCATTGACACTTTTTGTTTTGATAGGAGGAAGGTTGGACGGCCTTTCAGGTTTAGCGTTTTTGGGATGTAATGGGGGTGATGCTGAAATAATGCCCTTTCGTGTCGTCCTGGGACTCGCAGTGAAGGACGTTTCTACTTCTGTTTCTGGTCCTAAGTAGTTTGAACATGTCGGTATACTAGTCACGTCCGTAGTCTCTATTCGAGGAGTTTCACGTAGTAGAGTAACCTTAGCTGCTTCGCTCTCATTAGAGTCCTGTGAGTCGTTTCTTCGCTTCTCTTCTGCTAAACTTAGTCCGTGCACCAGGACAACGGGTGAGCTATGCGAAGATTCGTCTGCGTAGGCTACTTCTTCGTGATGCTTCAGGTGTTGACTAACCAGCGTCTCGCGATATAAAGGACAACTCTTGTGTCTCGCTTCACACTCCATAACCTCACGCTGCAAGGCATACATGTGTTCCTGTCGGGTCATGTTGTCCAGGTCTTCTTCATCTTCCGCCAGTTGTTTCCTTGTCTCACGTTTCTTCTCGTCACGTGCCTCGCACATTAACACACATGCACACATGGAGATAAAGGAACCCAGGCCTATGAGAACAGGACCGAACGTCCTGAATTTCTCAATCTCTCCTTGTAACTCGTCATCAATCGTTGTTATCGTCTCGTTTCCTAACTTGACTGTGCGTAAGGCAATTTGGTAGGACATGTATCCGCACACTGTCATGGCTACACTTCCTATGGCTACTGCCATCCCCAAAACTAAGCAGACATGGATAGGATTAAACCATGTACATCGCCGAGGTTTAGACTCATCTTTACCCGGTCCAGTTTTCTGGGAGTGAGGACTTCCTTGGGCTTTCTGCGATTTTGGAAATGCCTCCAGCGACACGTTTCCGTAAGGTGATGAATGAGTTGGACTACTGTCTTGTGGTTTGCTCTCATCTGTTGGTGAGGTCTTACTGCTGCTCTGCGGGGATGCGTCAAACAAATCACCTGGACTTGGTGGTTGGTTTTCCGAAGACGGACTAGGTATATCAGGTCCAATGTCCTTGACGGGCGCTGAGAAAGGTAGCTTGTCATCTGCATGTTGGCGCTCCATCGCCGCAGAGCGCGCTGTTGAAGTCTATTGTGGTTGCAGGACATAAATACAAAGTGTCGTTACCTGAAAGATATAAGTTGGAGAGCACACCATGAGTTGGAATGATAATAAATTTCCATCAAATGACATTATTTGCGAGAAGGGGCTACGTTATGACACAGCAGAAGGACAAATATTCTCACGTTTGTTCTCCCATGATGAACTTGTTGCATCTCGAAGGAGGACATCGGATATCATCATTTAAGATGACTCAAGTTCAACATCAGAGAACAAGCGTGATCTTACATCACCGCTCCTTGCTTCCCTACTACCTACTCAACTTTGGTAGCTTCTCATTAAATCCGTAACCTCTGTCATGTTAAAAATGTACATAGTAATAAATATTTTGACCAGATAACATATCATTTTGGGGGTTTCAATCGAATTTAAAAGTGAAAATGTTTACGTGTCTTATGAATGGGCGGATAATATGAAAACAAGACTTTTGATATTGGATGCATTACCAATACAACAACATGTGATCCCTATATATGGAATAAACGTATTATAATGATGAACGTGATATTACGCCTAATAGGTTTATGAAATTACCACCCCCCTCCCCAGTCTAATAAGTAGCCTTTCCACGAATGACGTCATAGTGTGCTGTCTGACGCCACTACGCCACTACGACCCTTCACAAATATATATGGAAAAATCCAGAATAATGGAAAATAAAGCGAGCCCCTCTGTTTGTAGATAGTTTCTAAAATAACATTAACTCCGAATATTCATCTTGAAAATATTTGACAGGGATAAAACAAACATTACAATCTACTTGATTCTAACTAACACCATTGTGTAATCATGTATTCGGCATTAACTTCCTGCATGGTTACATAATTGTTGTTTTTACGCGATGTTAACATATCACGTTTACTTTTGTGTAGGAATGAGATCGTCAGTTGTATAGTAAATTAAATAAATACGAACTCATTTTTCATTTATTAAAACCTGTCAAATAATTTCTTCTAGGGTCATTAATGATGTCCACGTGAGTTAAAAGACCTTTTACAGACCAGCTCGAGTGGATACAGAAAACTCAGATAAACAAAATTGCCAATACAAATCTGAGTATATGAAAGTTGAAAGGTATTCCACAAAGCCACTAATTCAACCAGTTAACCTTTCATTCCTGAAAAAAACATAACATTTACAAGGGGTATGAATAGTTTAGTTGTAAACTGTATTCTACACATTTGTTTCTAAATTTTGCCAGTGAGCGGAAAAGGAGAAGCAGACATTTTTTTAATCACAAACGCACTGATAAAGATACACGTAAAATATAGAAATATGTATGTGGGCAAGTTAATGCCGAATACATGATTACACAATTTACATTATTCAATCGCCGGTTAAAAAAACGCTCCTCTGGGCTATAATATGAAAAGTGTCTTTTACGTGCACTGTTACGTCTTCTATAGCAGCATTTTCCACCATTGTTTAAGTCATAGGGCACAGAGCACATTTGCACGAGGGGAGGTAGGGGGTAGACGCCTCTTGTCCGAATCTCAACCATGATCTTGTTTTTATGTCACCTTTAAAATGGTAAAATAAAAATACATGAGATAAGGTACCGAAGTATTAAGGGACCATGCAGCCTGAACATATTGAATACATTTTGACAAAAGTATAAATATATTCGGGCACTCGATATCCGAATACACTGGGTAAAATATATACGAGCAGCAAGGTGCCTGAATATGGGGTATTCAGGCACCTTGCTGCCTGGAAATAACTATCTCTATTATAACTTTTTAGAAGGAGCGATTGAGTAATAAGACGCAATAAGTTCTGAAATGTATGTACAGACAATCAAGTTGTACGAAACAAAGTACATTTGTAGGTACACATCAGATCGTAATGCATATATGCGATTTCTAATTATGTTTAATACAATGTATAACGAACAAAAGATGCCGTTTTAAACGCCTCTACAATCAATATTCATATCAATAGTGGTAGGAAATCGAGACATTGTTAATAAACCTATGGGCGGAATACTTGGCAATCAGGTGCCTATATGGGGCCGGAAGGGCGTACGTAGTTTATTTCGAAAGCCCTACCTGTCAATAAACCCACTGGATGCTATTTTTATTTTAAGGGGTACGCTGGCTCAATTCCCTGTATGCTGGTTATGCCAATGCGCATTAGGGTACCAGTTATGGACAGACTTAGTATTATGAGACTCAGCTAATAACATCTAGTCTAAGATGATACCATGATAACTTGGGTTTGGTTGTTACATCGTATTCCACCCACGTACATCTCGTTTAGATCATATCATTCGACCTGCTTTCAATGGGCATGCTCGAATCGAAATTAGCATAATGAAACAATCATCTGGGGGGCGTTTCACAAAACTTGTCATCAGTGACAAATGACAGTCTTTGTTATAAGCTACTGAAATCCTTGCTTCTGATTGGTTATCAGCAGATTTGTCACTGCTTTTAGTAATTTGTCATTGAAAAAAGGACTTGTGAAACAGGTCCCTGGTGTGACCCTTTCAACCAATCTGATGATGAATTTTAATGTTGTCAGTTTAAGGAATGTATACACAATCACGAATATTTTGTAAATTACTATTTTTAAGGTCTATCTTTATCTTACGCGTTATCATTTTTCTGTCACTGAAATCTAGCATTTTGAACAAGTGATCCCTAAGAATTTAAAGAAGTGACAGGGTTACAATTTGACCTCTTGTTATGCTATGTATATTGTTGTAAGATGTACATGTACATTCCTACTAAACACACACTTTTGTCTCAGTACATAATGAATGTCATTACAAAACTCCACGATCATGAGAACTTATAGCACGGTGTCATTATATTTTTGTTCCACCATATTTTCTTTCCATGGTAGCATATTATTTTGTTTCGATACTCTTTCTCTTTTTACAAAGTTCATCTCACTGTTTTATAGAAAACTTCCCATTGCGCCCAATCATGTTCATTATATTACCATCGCCCCCACTCACCCCACGTCCCCACTCCTTTTTGCAATAAACTGTCAGTAACCCATCATATATAGGCCTATCCTACATAAGCTCTAGATAATGTTGCTTTGTGGTATGAAAAGGGAGTTAATATCTTTTCTAGATATCATCAGCCCTGCCTATGTGTTATCCTTTTATATACTGCATGTAAAACTTTAGGCATGCAGTTCACTACTGAGTGCTAGGCAGTTTAGCAACAAATATCGACCGGGCATAATCTAACACGTACAATACAAGGGCGATAACCTTAGATGGCTATGTACTTCCTTAGACTCTACAAATAACTACATTTCACGGGCATATTTTGTTAAAATTTATCTTTTTGAGAATTGACATGCGGATATATTATGTAAAGCAAATTTCGTCTTGGATCATAATACAGTTTCGACATTACATTTGGCAATAGTTTTAACCAAGCCCTTCAATTCATTCAATGTTTGTATGCTGTTCTACTTTCCCACTGAATATACCTTGCCTCACACTAGACAACCCTTGCAATAGACAGCATAAGAGTTGGGAAACGCGCCTGCCGAACGTTCATGTTATATAGATATGTCTCGCGGGCCTTGCTTTATTTTGACTCGATTGGGAAATATGAAGAGAGAAAATAGCAGGCCGAAAACACACAGGTACCACTCTCCTACGTAAATAATCACGTCATAACAACATGAGTCTGCGTCATAAACGCGCGAATACCAATTAACATGAGACCGCCATCGTCTGCATGGTTGGTAGTTGCCATAGCAACGAACGTGTGTCCGGACTGGGGCATCACTGGTGGCTGTAAAAGGTAGGAAACCGATTCATAACAGCTTTATTAAACAATTACAATCATCTTAGTAAAAGAAGGATGCGAGTGGATGTAAATAGATTTAATATGCTCTTCCTACCAGCTTAACTTCATTGCTTGTTAAAAAGGTTTTAGTGCTTGTACGGCGTTTTCAAAACATACTGCGGAGGGTGAGAGGTGGGTTGGGAGGATTTTCCCTTTAAAGCCGCCAGTGATACTCTTTGCATTATGTTGCATTGAAGTACAGGTAGTATCAGCGCTAACTTTGATTCATAACACAATAATTTATTTTTGTTTATTCTTTATTGAATTTTCATTGCACAATTTACACTCCTCTCCAACAACATCCGTAATGCATAGGAATTTTCCATTTTAGCTCATGATTGACAATTACAACAAAAATTTCTTGTCAAATTTCAACGCATTACTACCTTTTAACTTCTTTCTCGTTCCTTCTCGTCACTAATGGCGCGCCAAAACTAATACAAACTTGGTACAGGTTCTGGTAACGCATAATCAATTGTAACCGGAGGCCAGACTGAATAAAACATGAAACCGTTGCAGCCTTCAATTACTCGCGTGTGTCGTTTGCTTTCTCGATCTGCCTCCAAAGAGACAACAAACAAGTTCTAAACCGAATGATGAACATATAGTAGAGCTACGGTGCTTGCATATGTGACGACATTTTGAACAAGAATCACGTTAGTTCTATGGCATTGATCAATGTTTGTGGCTAAATGTAAATTGTCCAAAAACAATCTGGCGACAACATTTAGCCCACCCCCAACGTAAAATCATAATTGCAAATACACATAATAAACATGGCAAACGCGATGATTTCTATAGGTAACACTTCACTGCATATCCCACAATATAACCTATTGCTATCTTCGTGACCATAATACGCAATCATAACTGTACACTGATGAATAATTGATGGCTGAATTAACAATACGGTATTTATTTTGTAAAGATGTACATTGAGTGATGCTAAGGAAATAAAGAAACCTCTGTACCGTGATGAACTAAAAACCACGGCTATGTATTACATGTAGCAGAAAGCAGACTATTTGATGCTAACACCTTTACACTTTGCGGGAAGTGGTGACAAATGGGGCTCTTCTATCTCGATGATCAGATTGTGCATAATACATGAACGCCTGCTGCGTTAGGCTCAATCAATGTCACAACCAATATGGTTCACTACAAGTACACATCATGGGAAATAATGACTTTAACCTGCGTTTTCAACCCTTCTTTTAGTTACGACATCCTAGTTTATTAAAAATTGAACCTTTTGGCATCACCCCAATCTCAAATCCATCGCTAAAGATTTGTTTACATCTTTCATACATGTACACGTGTAAAACCTCTTGACCGAATATACAAAATCCGGTTTCTAAATTTTGTGAGCGAGCAAAAAAAAATGATGACATTTTTCTTATCGTAAAAATACCTTTCGTCATAAATATATACTAGATGAAATATAACTAGATTTGCATATTTTTGTTGTTTTAAATGTTTTTTTGTTTAAACGAAAAGCACACCCACCCCGACGTACTTTATCACTAGCTCTTTCATTGGAACCATCATGTCCCATTGACTTTTGAAAGTTCACCCACCGTAATTTGATCAAAATAGGTCGCAAGCTCGCCATTGCCTAGAACACATGTACAACAAGTCGAACTTTGGACTCAATTTACCACGCGATTGTAAGGTTATAAGTCAAGCACATGAAGGATAAGAAGCATGAATTATCATAGATCAGTTCTGATTTGTTCATTATGTCCATTTCATCCAACCTCCCCCCCCCCACCGTAATTTTTCCATTAAGTATAGGCAAGCATTCTGCCGAGGTAAGCAAAAACATGAATGTTCATAAACACCATGGGCTATTCGATTATTAACAGAGGGGTGTAATTGTGCACTACATCAAACTCCCCTACTTTTAGTCAAGTATTTCATTGTATTATGTAGTTTGGTAGGTTTATTTTGCTAGCTGTTTAATTATCAGATATCAATGATAGTTTAAAGATATGGAAAAGATTCTTGTATTTTATATTTAGAAAAGCAATCTCACATACAAAATCACTATCAAGTGTCGTCTGATCCGCCGATTGTCGTCTGCTATATACGCGAACTAGCTACGTTTGTGCTGGCGAGAATAAGACAACCGGAGCAATATGGGCAACTCAATATCCAAATATGAGGATATTCGGGCATCTCCTTGCCAGGAAATATCCTGTGTCTTTGCGACCGAAAAGAGACTAAAATCTGGTTAAAGTTATATATATATATAAATAGAGAGAGAAAGACATTATAGATAAGATATATTTGGGCATCTTTCTGCCTGAATGTGACGATATTTCTGACAGCTCGCTTGCCGAATATCGGGTTATTTATACACTTCACAGCCTGAAACCATCCCTTTTCTAACTATTACCAAAACACCTCCCTGCTATTACGGAGCTAGCGAGGTAATGACACTTTTTTAAATCTTAAAAATGTTATTTCCTCTTAAAAATAGACAAGATGGTGTGCCTTAGGGAATATTGCGGTTCTCCATAGTTTGATTTCATAAATTTGATGTTATTTCCACACAACAAAAATTGATTTTACTTATTAGTTAATTATGTAACTTAATGAGAGCCAGAGTAATGCAAAAAGAATTTCCTGAATGAATTTGCGATTGGGGTGACGCGAATACTTCATTGCTGAAAAGGGGCCGTGACTATATCACAAAATATGCATATCTATGTACTCTGCAGACAGAAGGAATTCTTATTATATGAATATGGATAATAAATGGCAATTTATTTAATTAGAAGGAATACGAGCCCTTTTGAGGGCTGGTGATCTACGCAAAGAACGATACGCTCCGTTATAATATTATTATCTTGTTTCTTTGTTCGTTTGTTTTGTTATGTTTCCATAAGTACTCAATTCAATTCAAATGAACATCTTACTGAAAATGACTAAGACCTTGCCCGGCCAATGGAGGCTATTCATTGCCTTTCAGAGCCTTTCCCATTATTAGGGTATAATAAGATAATCAAAATAATCTTGTACACATCTTACGTGGAACTGCATACGCAAACTTCAATTTCAAATTACATGAAAACAAAATAGATGGATATATTGTAGATCACCAGTGGTTGGAATTATAACAGAAGTCTTAGATTGGGGGTCAACTGGTCATTACAGCTTAAATCGCTTAGTTAATCCGATGTATTATGTTTTAATCTACACAACATTTCAAAATCTCTTCTTTTAGTTTAGTACGGCACTTAAAAGTTATTAATATATCATGCATGCTCATATACAAAAACAGGCTGAAGTGGAACTGTAAGAATGATCAAAAATAATCTGAGGGCAAATCCGGGGGGGGGGGAGCAGACCCTCAAACCAGCCCAAGGGAAGTTCTAAAAAGTCACCATCTGGGCCACCAAAGCCTTATTCTTGCGGATTACGTAAAGACTTTGAAAAAATCAACTCAAATGCAGTAATACCCAATTGTGTTTCTCATCCAAATCATGTTCGGATAACGAGATGCGTCATTGTAAAGGTCGCTCATGTCATGAGGCGCTGAACAAGGATATTGAAATTGACCTGGGTGTAATTTTTGAAAATCTTTGCTAACGTACTTCTAGTGTATTTTGATGAGGAAATAGCATTTTTACATAATCTCTTTATAGGCACTTGTTGATATTTGGACGGGTCGCATCAGTTTCATTTGCAGATGCCTGCAATAAATACATATATGGGCTTAAAGGTTAAACATGGCTATGGCATCATTAAAACGACCGTATTTTTCACGGACATTTCACGCATCGCTTTTTTCACTAATAATATGAATAAAACATATTGAAGGAATGTCTTTCCGAGGAACTTTTAGCTGGTAGTCGATCATTCCGAATCAGGGGGATTTTCGTTCAGATTATATCTTTTAAAGTATATTCATTTACTGTCATTTGGCTTAATTTTGTTTTCTTTAAGGAGAATGACTGTTTTGGACGCAAGCCACTCTAACCCGAATTGCATGGTTTGATCTGAAGAAAATACAAGGCCCGTTCACGCTCATCAACTTCGAAAGCACGGATATGAGGCTGAAGCTTGGGAGTATTCTCTTTGTGCCCTCTGGGTGGCTCGTATGGCTAAAAATGTTGGAAGATCAAGTCTGTATCGCAAGGGCTGAAGTTGATTCCGAAACAAGGTTTTGTTTCTCTACCAGTGTCGATGGTTTACCCCATCGCTTACCGGCGCACCAAAACAAAGCATTAGCTCTTCGAAGGATATAAGATGGAGGTTTTTTCTTTATTGATTTTTGAAGGGAAATCCAACCTTATCATACATCTACTCTCAAAGAAGGCAAAAAACCACTTAAAAGCAAGGTTTGAATTAAATCCAAAAAAAAAAAAAAAAAGTTGTGAATTTGTGAAAGTTGTAATCACTATACGTTCATGTATGGGCACTTTGAATTGGCTGAATCGGTAATGTCAATGTGACAAATGCCGGACTGCTTTCCCATTTGTTTCAACACACAAAATGATTAAAATATCCATAATATAGTTTTAGTAGTGCCCCAAAGTAGAAGGCACTAAGAAGAAAAAGATGAATTAATGATATTTTTGTAAGACGGTAGAGTTGTCCCATGACCGCGTCACAATCCAATGACCAAATTGCCAATTTGAGATTCGCATGGATTTAGTTATCTCATATTTTAAAAATTCGCAACTCCTTTATTATCGGCATAATTTATTGCAAACTTTCGCCATTCTGTTTTTCTTATCTTTCTGCTTCCATACCAGTGATATTATTACAAGGGCTGGATTGCCCTTTAAGAAATGTTTCACCCTGTCAAAACTCCCAACCTCTGACTTGATAATACCGACATCAGACCGACACCAGACCGAAATCAGACCTACACTCGACCGACACCAGACCGACACCAGACTGACATCAGACTGACACCAGACCGACACCAGACCGACATCAGACCGACACTCGACCGTCACCAGACCGACACCAGACCGACATCAGACCGACACCAGACCGACACAAGACCGACATCAGACCGACATCAGACCGACACTAGACCGACACCAGACCGACACCAGACCGACATCAGACCGACACCAGACTGACATCAGACCGACACTAGACCAACACCAGACCGACATTAGACTGAGACATGACCGACACCAGACCGACACCAGACCGACATCAGACCGACATCAGACCGACACATGGCCGACACCAGACCGACATCAGACCGGCATCAGACCGACACTAGACCGACACCAGACCAATTGTAATAATTACATCACGTCTATGGCTAAGAATCGGTCGGTAAAATATTAGACGTCCAACGGGACTGTTTTGGAACAGTCTACAAGACTAACCTGTATAATTTTTAAAATTAAAAACCGTATAAAAATACCATTTTAGCTGTTATTTATAACGATTTTTAAAACGAAATCGACGTCTCATCATTTCGTGCTATAGGAGATTTCTAATCCCGTAAACTAGGTCTGTAATCCGGGCCCTATTAAAGGTAATCCGTAACCTGTATCCATGGCGACCAGTTTCCCGACCCCTCAAATCGTACAGTTAAAGAGAAAATTAAGATGGGGTTTTTGAATTGCAAATGTAATCATTCCTGTTGGGTTCCGGTGTGAAGAAGCATGTGATTAAAGTAACTCAATTTTAAGCAGTAATCTTGGATGGATATAATTCATTTACTTTTAACGAAGAGCCCGTGGTTACAAAAAAAGAAAATATGGGTGTAGATCGTTAGAAACACTGGTTGAAGCACCCTGGTTGAAGGTAGTTTTGAGTTATGTTCGAACCCCGGCCGCGTCATACCAAAAGACGTTAAAAGACGGGAGTTGCTGCTACCTTGTTTGACGTTCAACAATAAGGGGATAGAGCAACGTCGATCTGGCGCTGCTCAGTGGCTGCCGGGCTCACGATCAATTGGGCAAAAACAAATTCCATTTTCGGTTTAATAAAATTTGGAGTGGACTAAAAGATTATTATTATTATTATTATTATTATTATTAATACCAATTCGCACAGTATCAAACAAAGCTTACACTGAGTGTCCAAGACTAGAAAAATACAATGCCATTATAATGCCTTTAAAACTCATACATAAAGATATTTTATATTTATCTGACATAGTTTTTAAAGTCGTTTATACAACTTTATATTTTGATGTCCAAGCATTTACAAAACTGCTGTGGTTGGGCATGTTAGGCAAGGTGAACATGTCCAGTTTCACTTTTGCCAATGATTAATATTTTCGATAAATAATTGGTGTATAGTTAAAAAGCATCGTAAAGCGTCGTATCCTGAGAAATCCGGCATAAATGATTTCAACCACCATCATCCTCTATCAGGAATATCTGCAAGGGATTCAGCATCTCCAGGTTACCATGACAACGGCATCAAAGAATCATATGAATCCTTCATCCAGCTATTATCACTTAACGTGCGTGTTGTTCGTGTATACACACTGTTACAGTATTCAGTGGTAGTATGCAACACTAACAGTCAAATGCCTCTCTGCGTTGCCATGCGGCAGCATGCATGATGCACCGAAAAAATACTATTTACAAAATCTATCTTACAAATATGCCATTTCATCACGAAAGGTAATGAATAAATTGCATGCTTTGGGCTACTAAAAAACAGAGAGCTATGATAAAGGGGAGTGTACATAATAAATAAAGAAATCATGAGAATAAAAAGATACATTCAATTTCATGTGTCAAAGAATCGCACATGTTTTTTAAGCTTTTAATCTTTTAATCTGCATATTATGCAGATACTGGTAAACATATAACATTATATAAATATCAAATATTGTAATCTTAGTAAAGAGCTGGACATCGTTAATGAAACAAGAAAAGTGTGTGTTGTTTACATTCAATCATTTTACTTTTTTTGTTTTATGAAAGAAGTGATTTTAGTATGTTTCATCGGCTAGCTGTTTTTAACTTTAATGCCGACTTTTTTTTTCAATAACAAAAATATCATTGTAAAACATTTTTGTATAAAAACATCGATTTTGTAATGATTATAATGCGAAAACATTATCTGTGAACTATGATTCTAACTCTGTTACTTCGGTATCAACTCTTTCTGATGGTCATCGCTCTTTTTGCAAAGCTTCTGTGGAACTTTGGAACAGACTACCTTTAAAGGTACTATGTCCCATTTGCAGGCCAAAAAAATGAAAAAGTTAAATTCCAACTGCATTTGAAAGATAATACTAATTTAGAACTTCCCTAAAAAAGGTGGGGCTTGAAAATGTCTTCAAGTGGGAAAATAACGACTATTAGTTGTCAAATCGACTTTAGGGCTATAGAGCCCAAAAGTAATAGTCTTGATTTTCAGACAATTGTACCGAATGGTCATACGTTTTATGCTGCGCAAAGATTCAATCAGTTTAATCTTGGCCATCACAAGAAGTGGGTTATTAATGTAGACAAAATATGCTCCTGTACCCTTTACAACTCTTTTCATGTATGTTATTACCAAAGAAGAAAAAAAGCCAGTCAGTCACTCAATAGTGTCTGACAGTGAAGTCTAGCAAGTAAACGGGTTTCCTTGCATAATTTGAATATGAGGACACTGCTAACGTTTAAATTTCACAGATAGGACATACATGACATATTCATAATTCCTGCAAAGTTCTACAGCATTTGAGGTTGGCTGCAAAAGGGACATAGTACCTTTAAATGTCAATTCAAAATTGATTTTGATGATTAACTTACTCTGTTCACATTGATGTGTATTTCATATGTATTGTAATTAATTTGTAGGTTTATTTGCACTTTTTTGTTTTTGTTTATCAGTTTATTTTGTTTGTTATAGCGCTTAGAGACTTCGGTGGTAAGCGCTTTATAAGTAACGTTTTTATCATTATTATTATTATTAAAGTTTACCTTTGATTTTATACATATTTGTACTCTTCCTACATTGGCTACAGTGTTTGGTTACTAGTAATCCCGATAATCTTAAACTTTCAATATTTTGGGCAAATGTCACCCCATGTTTGACCAGGGGAGTAGTCCCTGTCATTTCTTTCTTCAATATCTTGGGTAGTATGTTTTGATGACGAAACTGCATTAAAAGTCTAAACATGGATACACAATGCATCAGCAGATGATGATCGCATTGCTTCATATCTTAATTAAAAACCTTGCAAGTCGTAAATTCTGGCCAGAGACGTCAGTTGCTTACAATATTAAAAAAAAAAAAAAATGTATCTTATCATTTCCAGAGCGTATAATCAGTGAAAATAACATGGTTTGTATTAACACGATGGAAACTTGTGTTTTAAATCCGCTCTGCAGTAACGTGATAGGCGTTTACACTGTGCTATTTCTCTATTTTGTCGCAAGAGGGAGCCCCACAGTATGAAAATAAATTGAATACAAAACTATGAAATTTGGTTCAAATCATCTTTAGATCTGCGAGCAGTGCTACTAGAGTTGAGAGTTTTTAAAGATGGTAGAGGCATGGACCTAGAGGCCAGGTATATTGGTCTTACTTGGGGGAAGGCTAAGAGTGCTGTAAAAACTGTATGCACTTGTGCACTGTCCTAATTACCCCCTCTTTTACCCACTGGATGACCGTCATTAACAGGGTAGATTGCTTTTTTAAAATAGAATTAGCTCGACGTTTATTGTCCGAAAAACGCCATGTCCTCAAATGCAAGATAACCCATCAAGCTCGCTCGAATAGCGCCTGACATGCTTAAAGGGAGAGCAAGCACAATCTGTGGTTATTTCATTTCCTTTTATGTTTTAGCATCACTGATAGTTGTCTATTTGATGCAGATTGGAGTCTGCCGATCGACATATTATGGCTGTCTACCACTCCGCTATCACTGTAATAATAAATGTTGTGCATGGTCGCACCGTCTTGTCTATGTTGGCGTAGAAGATACATGTATGTATTGATTATTCATGGTGTTTATGTTCAATTCATTTAGTGGATTTTCCCAGAAATTGTGAAGACTGGGAAGAAAAAGATGTAGGCCGCGGAAAGAAATGAAACACGGAGAAGGAGATGATATCGGAAAAGATAAAGAGAACGAAACTAAGATTTCGAGAAAGAGAAATTGGATTGATAAAGAAAAAATAATATGAGGATATAAAGAGAGCTAAAGAAAATAAGAGCAAGGGAGATTGCGGTCGTAGAGAAGAAAGGGGATAAATGTTTAAACGAAAGTAGATGGGGGAAAAGAAAGAAGAGAGACAGATAGACTAAAGGTGAACGGAGAGGAATAGACAAACAATTCGATATAAATAAACAAGAAGGAAGAGAAGATTTAAAGGAAGAGGGGAGTTCAGATCGTTATCATTAGGTATGTTTAGATGTATTTCATGCATTCCCACACGCTACCTTAAGTCTTTCTCAAAATAGAAAAAGCAAATAAAAAAACAACAAAGCAAAATGCTCAAAACCTTCGCTGACCCCCTAAAAACGTGTCATTTAAAAAATGGTTAATATTAGATTTAGAATAGCAACGAAAATAACAACAGCTTGGAATAAGAAATACA
>JAVYIG010014559.1:0-40888 GCA_035222895.1 Strongylocentrotus droebachiensis | reverse complement strand
ATTGGTTTTTGACGCATTGATAGTAAGCTTATTTGCAGTGCACCAATTCTGTATTGATTTTAAATTTTCAATTACTTCACACTCATCTATTTGATCTATACCTTTGGGAAAAGTATGAAAAATATTAGAATCATCTACAAATAGTCTGAAATTGAAACAATTTGTCACAGTTGGCAGGTCATTTATATAAATTAAAAACAGAGTTGGTCCTAAGACAGAACCTTGTGGTACACCACATTTGATATATCTACCTTCTGATGATGACTCTTTGTATGTCACAAATTGCATTCTGTCACTAAGATAGCTTTCGAGCCATTTCAGTGCATGTCCTCGGATGCCATAATAGGATAGCTTTTTAAATAATATGTTATGGTTTATTGTGTCAAAAGTCTTTTGAAAGTCAAGAAACACACCAAGCGTAACACATCCTTCGTCTATACTTTTCAAAACCCTATTCATAAGATTAATTACTGATAATTTAGTACTTTTCTTTTTTCTTAATCCGTACTGATGGTGATATAAAATGCCATGCGTTTCTAGGAAACTGGTCAATCGAACATTAACATTTTTTTCTAATATTTACACAAAATTGTTAAGACAGAAATTGGTCTATAATTCCCTGTTTCATGTTTATTACCTTTCTTAAACAGTGGAGTGACTTTAGCAATTTTCATTTGATCAGGGAAATTTCCTGTTTCCAAGGAAAGATTGAAGATATGTGTTAATGGTTCAGCCAAAATAGATGCACCATCCTTAATCAGGCGAACTGCAATGTTGTCGTAACCACACCCACAACAAAAAGTGAGTCACCCTTACTCAAATTGATGAGTCACTGGTTTGTCCGTACAGCGAAACACTTGAAGGATCATGTGAGTCACTATGACTCGATACAAATGAGTCTCTAAGACTCACTTGAAGTGAGTCTTAGATAAATAAGACTCATTTGTATCGAGTCATAGTGACTCACATGATCCTTCAAGTGTTTCGCTGTACGGACAAACCAGTGACTCATCAATTTGAGTAAGGGTGACTCACTTTTTGTTGTGGGTGTACCTCCTTTCTCAGAGCCCAAAACATGTGTCCCTCTACATACCAACATCCCTTCTCTGCATACACTGTCCATGTACATTTATTCATATATTCATGCCTGATTGCCCATGCATGCTCATGGAAGTGTTTACTATTGTTTAGGTCATGGCTTCCACAAGGTGCAGTGGATATGTGCATATTTGCATACACACACTCAAGAAAGCAGTGGAAACATGTATGTGTAACATGTATGTGTACAACACCTGTATCCATATCACTACACATGTAGACCACATAGGGATGTGTGCAATCTCTATGGGAAAGATTTTAGCACACAACATCGGGTGCGCGATCAGACACCCTAATAATAGCATAATCACATCATGACATATATAGGCCCCTAGATAGCCCTACTCCCTAGGCCTATCACACACATACCATACCATGCCAGAGTCACTGTCCACATTTGCAATGGAAAATATATCCTAAAATATCACATTTTAGCGATGTAATCGGTGGTCCCGCTACCCGAATCTGAAAAATCTACTTTGTACGCACTAAATTAAGCCTTAACTTGAGATTTATTTGTCACCCATACTGTCACGAAACAATCTTGAATTAATTCGTTTTACATCAAATAACAAGGATCTAGGAGTTTCGTTGTATAAAACAATGATGCAAGATCATGCATGTTTTCATTCGACACGGCTTCGTGCGATAGTCTATGTAATCTATAGTTAAGTTACACACAGCCTCATCAACTCGAGTGCGGATATCGTAAAATGAACGCATGCATCATTTGTATAATAATCAGAAGATTCAGCCCACGAATCCAGTCATAAAAATCATCGTTTAAAACCATATGAATAATTATGCGTACCAATTTTTCACTAGCTGCAGTCGTCGATCGGGAATTCAAATATGGCTCGAGAATTCGCATTTTGGATGACGTCACGAAAGCATGCGCGCGCATGCATACAGCCTCACTTTCAAGTTGACTCACTTTTTTCTTCTAAAATGCTCTTATGTCGATCTTGACTCATTTTTTACGACCATGTGAGTCAGTCGAAGCATGTTGCAAATGCGTCAGCTCATGATTGACACACTGGTGAAATATAAATGAGTCAATAGAGACTCATTGGTTGTTACTAATGAGTCAATTTACACCTGACTCACGAAAATTATGCTTAAATGAGTCAAATGACTCACTTTTTGTTGTGGGTGCACAAGCTTTCTTGTCGTCTAGAGCCAACGTGTGGTCGTGAACTTCCTTTATTGTGACCGGTATCCAAAAAAGGGATTGCTCAACACTATGATTCAAATAATCTTCAAATAATGTCGGTACATTTGGTTTTGCTGATGCTAGATTTGGACCGATGTTTACAAAGAAATCATTTAATTCATTGGCAATTTCAAAATCAGTTGTTAGAACCTCATCATTTCCATTAATACGCCTTATTCATTTTTTCTACCTTAAAACCTTTGTTACAATTATTTCTCCAAGATAGTAATTCATTTATGATGTTCCACGTTTTACCAATGTTATTGCTGTTTTCAGCTAACAAACCACTGTAATAATTTCTCTTGGCATTGCGAACTTGAAGAACAGTCGTTAATACGTTTCTGTAGCTCCGATATTTATGTACATCACTACATCAAAATAAGGCATTCGCAGACCCATATTTTTCGTGGAACATGTTTTACTTGATGTTCTTCCACACTTGCATAATGACAATAATAACGCTCACAAATTATTTTTCACCTATTCCCAGAACTCAACCTTCTCTCAAAAACTTTAGGTAATTATGATAATATTTATACATAAAAATGCTTGTATCAAAAAGCCAGATTAATGTTATCCTCGAAATCAAACCCTTAAGATTGATCGCAAACTTACTGGAATATATAAATACCCCCCCCCCCCCATTTCCCTATTCTCTATCACAAATTCGAAGAAGAAGAAAACATTCACATACAAATTGTGGAGGCATGATTCCTGATATCATACAAATAATCAAGCTTGTGATAAGGAATACCGGTTTGCAATATTTACAAAACAGAGTTTTCGAAAGATCACAGAGTAAAAACATCCAACAAAAAAGCCATATGAAATAATAAAAGACTTTTATAGCAGGGGCGGACGTAGAATTTTGCATAAGTTTAGCGCAAACAAAATTGATACAATTTTGAGATATGCAAGCATGGTCCAAAAAACACGAATAATAAAATAAAACAAATTTTCAGACGAATTAGTATAAAAATTAATGAACAAATGCAATAAAACCAACAGCTAAAAGGAGGAGGATTAATGTTTATACTTGTGTCCAAAACGTATGCAGCTTAGGTTCCCAAAACAGAGGAGGTGGGGATGTTTTACCCCCTCCCCTAAAGCGCCCTTGTGTTCAGACTGAAAGCTTATCTCTTATCCGTCGTCTCTTGATGAGGATCGCTACGATGAAGAGATGGACGGTCATGAGGGCTTTGATGACGCCGCCAATGATGAACACCTTCGTGAACGACTGGGTGACATCAAACAGATAACCTACAAAATGATCATGATAACAGAATTAGAATTATCATTCAGGGAGTTGTAATGGTAAACGACAAAGCATACTAAGATACAGTTTGACCGTAACCTATACAATCATGCGTATAGGAGTACGTGTGTACATGTAGTTTAAATCATGAAACAATATGTGGGTGTAGGACGAAGGATATATTTTGTCACATCTATTTACTTAATAGGCCATTGGGTGACCATGATATTAACCTTGAGACACTGGTTTCTCCATAATTTTCTCTCATCAGCATTTCTAGTTAGCTGCTAATAAGCCATTCCAGTACACTGCTTTAATGTTGTTAGTCATGGGACACAGCTGGGGGAGCCGGGGGCAAGGGTCAAGTCCGCCCCCAACACTTTGTCAATTCCTCCTAAAGTGCCTCTTTTTACATGAGAAAGGTGCCCACTAAATTTCCCCCTTTAAATTGTCCAATAGGTGCCCGTTCCACAGTCTTGTAAGTGCCTCTCACCACCTCTAATAAGTGCCCCTTCACCGATTATAATTGCGCCTATTCAAATTTGAGAGGCGCCTATTTTACTTTCGAAAGTGCCCCTTTCTTTTGTTATAAGTGTTTTTTCCTCTTCTGATTGGTGCCCCTTTTCATTTTTTATGATCGACCGTTGTCACCTCTCATAAGTGCCCTCTATTTTTAAACGCCTCTTTTCATTCTAATAAATGCCTCTTTTCTTTTTTCAATAAGAGCCACTTCTTTTTCTCAAAAATGCCCACACGTCTGATAAATGTCTCTATTAAAAAAAGGTGCCCCTTTTCTTTCGACAAGTGCCCATTTTCCTTTGAAATAAGTGCACCTTTCCAATCTTAAGTGAGTGCCCTTTTTCAGGTAAAGAAATGCCTCTTACCACCTCTGATAAGTTCCCCTTTACCTAATATAATTGCCTATATTCAAATCTGAGAGTTGTTCGTTTTATTTCAGTTTTAATTGCCTCTTTTCATCTCCGGTGAGTGCCCTTAATAAAATATGAGAGATGCACCCTTTAACTTTGTAATGGGCTTCCGTTTTAATCTCTAATAAGTTCCCCTTATATTTTGACACGTACCCTATCCTTTCTAATTATGTATTGTCTTTGAGTTGATTTTCAAAACTTCACAAGTGGACTACAATTTACGCACCTGTGAATGCTCCTGCACATGTCGCCCCTAGTCCTCCCGTGAAAAAATTTAGAGCAATGGCCATGTCAGCATTTTTTTCGTCATAGACTGCATCCTTGAAGAAACTGCACGGAATAGCATCCTCGATGAAAAAGGAGAACCCTTGGACAAAGGCCAAGATAGCTAGCACCTCATAGGCAGAACTGATGAAGTCTAACAGAAAGGATATCGTGCATATGAGACTTACGGCGATGTAGATAACATAAACGTTGGTCCCTTTGCGGACGAGGATGATGAAAACAGTTCGACCAATCATGCCACCTATACCGCCGATTGTGGAAAGGAAGATTGCTTTGGAAGGAGGGATGCCAAGCTGTTCAGCGTGGGGGACCAGAAAAAGCATCCATGCATAAACGGTGTAATATTGCAATAAAGTAATAGGCAAGGCGAAGAGAATTAGACGTTCGTTTAGTAGTCCGCAAGACCCTTTACAGGTCTGAAAGAAGGGTGTGGTCCAGGATGAGCGTGCATTTGTTGATGTTTCATGCTTACTTTTGCAACGGCTCTCGGTTTGAATTAAACCTCTTTGCTCCGAAATGCACTCTCCACTATCCTCCTCCTCAGGTTTATAAATCCTTTCTTCCATTTTCTCTAAGAATTTATTTTTAGATTGGCAATTTCGTTTCTCCTTCACTTCATCATGAATTTCGCCTTCATTTGTAGCGGCGTTTCTGGATGACTTGCGTATCGTTGCACCGCACACGACAAGGTTCAGAGCGATACCGCCAAGGATAATAAACGCCCCTGCAAAGCCATATGCTTCAAAGGACCTTTCCGTTACAATAGGGAGCAGCATGGATCCGGCGGTGTAGCCATATAACGTGATTGTGTTCACCAAAACGAAATTTTCCCGAAAGAAATCATTCAATGCAAGGAGTGTGGGCATGTAGGTCATTGACAAGCCAGCACCTGCGGACAAAACAGTGATGATGATAATAATTTAACCATATGTGACCCGGCACCACAAAACCACCAAAAAGTCGCAAAAAATTATTTTCCTGATTTCATCTGATTATGAAAGAAGAAGTTCTCCTCTTTAAAATGGTATATGGCACTGGTTTTTTTAACTATGACCAAATAGCTTAATGACCCTTTGACAGCCTGAAACTTTACAAAGATAAAGAATTAGAAATCAGTTACAACTTTTTCTTGTAGCATGGACCTAGGTTAACCTCCCATAGCTTAACGAAAAATTTCCAGCGTTGCTTTATGTGCATGAGGTATCCCTGAACAGCCAATTGTTTACGGAATTTTGTAACAAAATTGACATACCTTTTTGGTTGGAGCCGAAAAAAATATATACCCACAAGCAATATGTTTTTTTTCTATTGATGATTAATTAGCATGGGTGGATCTTAAAGAAAGTTAACAGTAATCTGAATTAACTCCTGTATTTTGATGGAACAGTGCAATTGAAAATGGTGTTTCGGACGTTACATTTTCCGTAAACAATGTAAGCCCTCATTTAACCCACTAGAACAATCATTTAATGAGATTGTTTATGGTTTGAATTAGCTTATTAGTTACTCCAAGTCATTAAATTAAAAGAAAATATAATTTAATTGTAGTAGCGCTTATATTAGAAATATATTCAAAATTTGAAAAAGTTGTCTCATTTTCCGTAAACAATTTTGTAACGTCCGAAACAACTTTCAATTTGAAGTAGCAAAAAATATATGAACTGCTGGACCTATCTTTCGTAACATATTTTAAACATTTCATGGCGGCTACCCACCAAAAAAAAGAAATTTGTAATACATCATTACAATACTATTTTATAGTTAAAACCAATTTTCCGTTAACAGTTGTAACGTCCGAAACAAATGTAACGTCCGAAACAAAAAATACCAAATAAATGATGATAATCCATATTTGAGGGTATCTGGAGTGAATAAATCATTATGAAATAAGTTATTATAAGTCTTAACACAAGTCAAAACACAAATTAGGCCTTTCATAAATCCAATAATTTTGTGTAAACTCAAAAAGGGTGTTTCGGACGTTACACTATTTGATTGTCAACACATAGTTTGCAAATATCAACTAATTTTCGATCATATGTGCAAGTTACGATTTCACAATGCACACTCCTGTTAAAACACTATTTTGATAATTTCATTTAGATCTAAATATAAAAATATGAAGAAATATGATGCAAAAGATCAAATTTTCCGTAAAATATCTAAATTTTCTGCAAAATTTACTTATAAAACATAAATATTGAAGCCACACTTTGTGGTGCAAGGCATTGCTGGCTGCTTTAGTATATCCTTAATTGTAATTTATCAGAAAAAATCTCAATAAAAGTGACTCATAAAAATTATTCAGCCATTTTAACAGCACTTTCTGGTATGCTGTTAGCACGTTTCGGATGTTACATTAAACTGTTAACAGACATTTTCATACTTTAACTAGTTCAAATGAGGGGCAAAGATAGATGTGAGAATAGCAAATTTCAATTTTTCAACCTCTCGTCTTGCTATTTACATTGCTGTGTGTTTGCAAATCATCACGTTTTCATTTGTACAGAGGTTGTTCCAAATTATGTCATATAACCAAAGATTGTATGGTCAACCTAAACTATTTGGTAGGTTACAAAAGCTCAAAATCACACACTTAATCAATACCCAGTGTACATGTACATGACACGGGTATGATACAGGTATATAAAGTTGATAAAATCAAGCAAATTAAAATGTTTTTCTAAAAATTTATGGGAAATATGGATTTTCATTTGAAAATACCTTTTAAAAAGGGCACTCAGTACACGTAACTAATCTGTGTAGAAAGTACATACATGTATAAAAGAAAAGGGAATTAACAGTAATACCTTATTTAATGATCCTAAACATATACATGTAGTATCTTCCTCAAATGTATGCATACATACAAAATGTATAAGCTAGTGTAGGGATTTATTTTGAACTTCTGAAACTCCCCTTCATATCCATGATTCATCCCTTTCATATATTAATAGGTCATCCCGCATTCACAATAACCCTTTTCATCCACCATCCTTTCATCTGTCTATCTCTCTCATTGGTTTCAATTTTCACCTCATGCAGTCAAGCTTATATAGTATAATTTACATATATTATGAATATTCAATATATACCCTTTGTTTATGTTTGAATATTCAAGAATACTTTGTGATGTTGATTTATACTTGTATGGGACTATATGAATATGTATTGATTTCTTCTACTTTGCATGGAATGTATGTGGAATGCTACATAGAATGCTGTAATGCTTTTACACATTAAAACCTGGTCAGTTAGCCAGTAGTTATCAATCCTACAACATGTCTGCTGGGCTGCCTCTGTGTTAAGAGTGCTAGGAATTATCTGTTATAACCGCAACCCTACACTAGTGTGAAATATAAATGGGCTGTCCGTTTTTGTTTTTTCTCCTCTACGAAATGTCAAAGTTGGGGGTGCGGCGCTGCGGCCTTATCGCCGGCAAATACGGTACATGTTTAACCTACACTGTATATTGTTTGTCACCTGTGATATAGGCACAGCAAGAGTTAAGATCTATCAACCAACCAACCAATCAATCCATCCATTCATCAATCGGTCATCAATTAAATAAATAAATAAATACTTATTTAAGAGCATTACAAAATGTTGTCGTTTGAAACAGCCTCCTAATACAAATAGTGGTAAAGGATGATTGTTACTACAGTAGTATTATAACCTAACACATACACAATTTTAAAATACATCTAAAATGTCTCATTCTCGAGATGTACATAAATTAGGATTCACTTATTTCTTATTACCGTACTTACATGATTGGGGGTACTTTTTTATAGTTTTATTTTTTAAAAGATTTGTCAATGTTTTGCTTACATACATGTATGTGTTAGTGATATTATTGAATGACACACTATATAGTTGAAGGCAAAGAACATTAGCAAGCTGATTAAACATCTATATTGTAGAGTTTGTAGAAATTGATGATCTCATTGAAATGTTAACATCGTGTAACATCCGAAACAAACCATAGTATACATTTCACACTGTTGTTCACAACATGCAATAAAGAGTATGTTTCTAAGTGAATTTTCTAAGGAGTTTTGATGACTACAATTGCTATTAGCTTCATATTTCACTCTGTTAGATCACATAAGCATTTTTAACTACCGGTACACGTTCTAAAAATGAATAATATACCTTACATAAATTGAGTGGTCGATGAAGACAAACTTGGTATACATGTATGTGCTAAACTAATTAAAACTGCACAATTTTTTTCCATAAATGTTACAGAAGTATTTTTCTGCAAACAATTAATGTAACTGAGGTCAATAATACCTAAAGAAAAGCAATTAACTTGAATAAAGTTATAATGTTAACAGTGTGTAACGTCCGAAACATCAGTGGTGTGTCATATAAAAATTATTAGGCAATGCACTGGTTCCCATTTTTTTTGCATGAATTTACCCTATATCATCAGTTGTTATAATAAAATAAGTTTGACCTAAGAAAAAAGCATTTACCTATTGAAATAAAAACTTGTTATTGTCAAAACCCTAATTTAGAGCTATATTTCACTTTCAATTGATACAAAATCTGTATTTTTCAAGATAGAAACTCAACAATTTGCATGAATAATCTCTGAAACATACTCTTAAAGACCCAACATATTTAAAGGTGTAGTTAATAGCAATTGAGTTTTATATCACAGTTATTAGATATGCTATAGTTCACAATAAAATTGTAAAAACTCAAAGTATTCATATCTGGTGAATAAATAAGGAGATAGATTAAGGTCCAGAATTTGCATTTCTCAAAAATATGATTAGTCCTGATCCTAAAAATACAAGTTCGAAGTGAGTAAACATAATTTCATTTTGGACCCATTTGTGGACACATTTGGTATAAGTTAAAAAAACCAGTGCCATATTACTTGTCCAAATTGAAGCTTCCTAACCCTTTCAATTTAGTGAATGAAAAGAGCTGGTGAGGGAGGTTACTGGTATTAAATTGTGAGAAAGAGAGCTTTAAAGTTTGGGGCTATTCAAGCATGCGGAGCAAGCAAACCACAGGGAAATCAATAGAAGGGTGAATCAAAAGGCCATAGCAACCACTATGAAGAGATTTTCAGATTAGGCTGAAATTTGGCCTGATGGTCAAACATAGTCTGTTCATTATGTTTCTGAGGTTTCAATGTGTGGACTTAAGTCTTTCAAAAGTTATTATGTTGTAAATGTTTAGAGTTGTAATTGGACAGATTAAGTGAACTGCAACATAGTGCCGAGACACCAGCACTAGACAATGCCTATTCATGGTGGACCCGGAGTCTTTTTGTTCCCCCTTACATAACACTGCTTGTCACCTATCTTGTTTTGTATACATCTGGGCAATTATTTGTAACCACATTATCAGGAATTCTCTCGTCGCTGTCTTGCCCGAAGTGTTCAGTAAGCAAAGCTGTAAGGTTGGCCTGATCCCCCGCAGCTAGCCCCCGCATCATCGCTTCGTTGACCGCCCGAGCTAGCCGGGCATCTGCGTTGGTGCACCCCGGTACCATCCCACGGCTCTGCTCACGTACAAAACCTGGCATTGTAACGACGTTGTAGACTTTTTCGCAACTTGTCACTCTCAAAATAATGTATAAAATATAATAATGTTCTTACTCTTGATCAACAAATTCTGGATATGTGATGTAAAATCAAGCTACTCGAAGTCGTTAACGGAGAATATAAGACGAACGCAAATCTGGAACTCGGATGTGAAAGCGGATACAAACAAAATGGCGCGCCGCACTGATTGCTATAACGGACCAATCACAGCCCGCGTAGCACGACCCGTTAGCAACGACCGACCATTTCCGGACTACGATAATTTCGCTCGGGAAAAGTGATCAAATTTTGGAAGAGACCGAACGCTGTGCGAAAAAAACTGGTCTAGAAAAACCGTTTAAAACACATCTTCTACTATGTTTTAGACTTCCAAATTTTGATACAAGGTACAGAAAAGACCACTCTTTCAGAAAATGCAAAAAAACAAAAATCTATTTTTTTCACCTAAATTGACATTTTAGCTGATTACGGAGAATCGCTGGTTGCGACTTTTTGTTGGTTTTGTGGTGCCGGGTCACATATTACTAATATTTATGAGTTTCAGTAATGTTTGTCTTCATACTTCTTCATATTTCAGTTTAACTTTTTGTTTAATTATTCCACAAAGTGAATAGTAAAGAGAAGAGTGAAATATTGATGAACCTACTGTGAAATCAGTCATAGGCCCCGTAGGATAGTTAATTTTGTTACAGTCTTTAGAAATGGTTGGAACGAGCATTATGTCAATCACAGAAATATCATTCGTATTCCACCCCCCCCCCCCCCGACAAAAATGGCTACGATGGAGTAACTTTCTTCATGGTGATGTATTAAACGAATTTACTTTATTTTAATAACTTTGCATTACTTGTACAAACCTGCATTATATTTAGGTTTGGCAAAAATTGCAACAACAACAACAACATCAAAACAATCATAACAATGCAGTCATGCTTATCGGACGGGATTGAGAAGTCAGTCGTTGTAAAAAAAAAATGTTTTTTTGTTTGGGGGGGACGCAGTAAAAGCCCACATTCCGAGCGCCCTTAACGTGCGACGAACATGCATGGCGGAACCCCTCGCGACCAGAGCCATATATACAAAGAGTTTGGCCAACTTGGTTTCACTGGGTCACAACATGGCGTATGTTCTTTTGTTTTTTTGCTTGCCCAACAAAGCAGTAGTCGCCATATTTTGTCCAACTCGAACTGGGTTGGCCAAACTGTCCTAATCAATAGCACTGCTCGCGACATATCACCAATCAGACCAAGGAGTTTTAGGAGGTGGAGTCCAAACTACAAACACATTTTTCCATGCAGCTGCCGTTTTCTAAGGTTGCACCATGGACCCTTCTACATATGGACTGATAATGAGAGTCTTTCTTTGATCACATCATGACCATCACCACCTGGTAATATGTAAGTTGATGAGGACATTCATTTGGCGCGATAATAATGGTTATGTAATCACGCATCATCACAGACAAAAGACATTTTACATTTCTTCAGATTATTTGGGCTGACTGGCGGCGGTCGTCATGAGATTAAAGCTTGGAAGCATGTTTGGAATGTCACTATGATATTATTGACAGTGTCAAGTGCATGAATATATTATGGTACCGAGTGTCCATTTGTATCGGGTCCATGGTTGCACAATATAATCGACAAGTGTGCCGTTGCCTTTTAATGTCCGAGTTCGAAGCCGCCAAAATAATTGAAAAGCTTGAGTAGTAATTTTTTTAACAGAAATATCGCTAATATTTCATTTTTGATTTGAACTAACAAGGGTAAAATCGAACAGATGATAAAATATTAATACAAATGTCTGAGTGTGTCAAAAAATGTGCTAATAATAGCAGTTTTAATTGTAGAAAATAGTAACATTTTACATTCCTAAAACCCTGCAATTTGACACTTTTCCGACTACTTCTTGCTCACGAAAATAAAAAGTGATTTTTTTTTCACGTACAGTTATTTATGTTGTTATATGTCAGGTTAGTGCCCACACATGCCCAGTCGATTTTAATATTTCAGGAAATTTTGCTCTATTTCCTTTCGCTTGCCTCCTCTAAAAGTAAGCACTGTGTACTGCTCGTATTATCAGACGAGTGGTAGCGAAATTAATAATCATTACGAAACCACGTTTCCCTTTGAAAGTGGCCAGTTAGTTTGCAGCTAGGCGGAAATCTTTTGTCTACGTATCATCAAGGAAGATCCAGTTAAGGACATGCCTGACATATTTTTCCATGGCGGCATCGAAGATGGTTCGTAGAGAATGACCTACATATTACTCTATCTCTTAAAGGGCCCATGACATCGAAATACAAGTATATTCCTGTTGATGTGCAGTCCTGCATACATCTCATACTTTGATATGTAAACTTCTGAATTTGTTATATAGATTGTTAAATATTTTTGTATTTTTTTTTTTTTTTTATTTGCTAAGCTCCACCCCAAAACCTCTAGATCTCATTCCCCTTGTGACATCACCTGTCAGTCATCAATGAGCTGACTTGACAAAGTGGCATGTAACTTTACCAAAGTTGAACACCCTTTTACAATACCACAAACAATATCAACGTATAAGTTGTTATGTCAGATATGTCAGACTAAACTGATATTCTAGAATAGACAATGGTATGTAATTATAATAATAATAATAAATTATATTTATATAGCGCATTATACAAGGTATGTCTCTATGCGCTTTACATTGTAGAACAAGCTTAAATAATTACATACATCTACTATTGAACTATCCTCAAACAAAAATTCTGACAAGATCTTTACTAAAATAGTACAACAGTAACTAGATAGATAAACATTATAATTCATTCTTAAATAATGATACAACAATTATGGTTCAAGATTTTATTCATATATTACAAGTTGTAGACATATACAATTTCAAATGAAAGTATAGATAATAAAGCATGATAATAATTAAGTCTTAAAAAGGTAGGTCTTAAGTGCAGTCTTGAAGGTCTGGATGGAAGGTGCAGTTCTAATGGCGAGCGGGAGAGAGTTCCAGAGGGTGGGAGCATTGAAGGTGAAGGAGCTACGGCCGTAGTACTGGGTCTTAACACGAGGAACCTGGAGAAGATGTTTGTTCTGGGATCTGAGAGCACGGGAGGGTGTGTAGGTATGAATGAGTTCAGACAGATAATAAGGGGAGGAGTTAGAGAGAGACTTGTAGGTGAGAAGTAGGATCTTAAAGTGAATCCGCTTGTTGATTGGGAGCCAGTGGAGGTTACGGAGAAGGGATGTGGTAGAAGTGAGACCAGTTGCTTTCTCTGTGATTCTGGCTGCGATGTTTTGAATTCTTTGAAGCTTCATCAGTTCGTTGGCAGGAAGATTAGGAAGAAGTGCATTGCATGTGTCAAGTTTAGAGGTGACGAAGGGATGGATGAGAGTGAGAGTTGTCTTCCGGTCCAAAACCCTACGAATTTGACCTATCTTTCGGATGGATGACATGGCAGAGCGACACACCCCTGCGACATGAGATTTTCTAGTGGCGTGCTCATCGAATATTATTCCCAAGCCTCGGCCTTGGCTTCAATAACTGACTCACCGACTTTTACCGTAACAGAGGGAGTTCTTGGGAGGAATCTGGAGGAAAAGTGAAGAACTTCCGTCTTGCCGTCATTAATTGTTAACTTGTTCAAGCCTGCCCAGGAGCGGATGTCAGATATGCATCTGTTCACTCGAAGAACGGCAGATGCTCTCTCCGATGGGTCGAAAGACAGGTAGATCTGAGTTTCGTCAGCATATAACATTGACTGAATTCCATGCTCAGATATGATGTCATAGATTGGGGCAGTGTACAGGGTAAACAGCAGCGGTCCAAGTACCGAACCTTGGAGTACGCCGCATGTTTCCCCCAGCTTTAATAGCACACGTTCATAATAGAATTGCATGCTTCCATACATTATGTACAATACGTAATCATTGCCTTTGTCTCCCCGGTGATGCTACAGCATGTCTGACATATCAACTTGTGTGTTGCTATTGTATTACGTATTGTAACAGGTGGTCGACTTCGGCAAAGATACATACCACTTTCTCAAGTTAGCTCATTGATGACTGACAGATGATGTCACAAGGGAAATGAGATCTGGAGATTTTTGGTGTTGAGCTTAGCAAGTTTGAAAAACAAATATTTCCCAACAAAAATAAAAATCTATGAAACAAATTCGGAAGTTTACATATCAAAATATGAGATGCACTCAGGACTGCACACCAACAGGAATACACTTGTATTTCGATGTCATGGGCCCTTTAAAACTACTTGATCAGACTCCAGACGTTCAACCCTTATAGTTCACGGTTAGCATATATGTTCTAAATGACCCCGCATATCCACATATGGGGCCTGTCACCACGAAATGAGTCCAGTTGGTCAAAAATTGTATTCCTGTTTTTAAGTATTATATGAATTTACATTAAGTAAGCTTTAAACTAAGGGGTCACATTGATAAATTATATCCAGAAATATGAACAAAAACCTAATTGGACTTTATAAACAATGGGATTACCCAGTTTTGAGATAATTAGGTGTAAAGTTAATGATGCGTAACATATTATAGTCTGGTCAACAACAACATAGCAACAACACACTTCCCATCATTCGATTTCAATGAAACTTTCAACAAACAAAGAATTTAATAAGTCGATTTTTGGAAAAATCTTAAATGTGGTAGGTGGGTCAATTTTCAGTACATACACACTATACATCGCTATTACTACGATTGAGCCTAATGCGACACTGGACTCATTTCGTGGTGACTGGCCCCATATTTCAAAACATGAAGAGGTCCCACCTTCTATTTTTTGAAATAATCACTCCTACGGCGATGGAGGTGCTACATAAATAGCCTTTGTTTTCCCTTTTCAGAGAATACTTCCACATATGTATCAATGAGTGCAATCATGGGTGTCGATCCTTACGTAATACCTATTGTTCCGGGGGGTTGAATGAATAGATCACCCCCCCCCCCCCCCTGAACAATAGGTATTAATTACAGATCGACACCCATGAGTGCAATGTTTGTGTATAGATGAATAATGATAACATAATTTTCATGAGCACGTATCCAGTATTTTGTCTCCGTGTATTTCACAATTTGGTCTGCAATGACCTTTATCTGCTCATGCTCAGACTGCAACCGTGAACTGGCTTATAAGAACAGCACACACTTTCACGATGCCAGTGTCAATCAAAAGTACCACGAATTGCTAACAACGAAAACAAAGGCCCAAGACTACACACTAGAGCTTGCTTAGGCAGGTTTACCCTTTATGTAGAAGTATGATTAATTTTATCCAATTCAAAATATATTTTAAAGTTTAGGCCTAGCACTCTTAATGTATAGAATGTTTAACAGGCGACAAGGTCCTTTTACGCAATGTACCCCTCATATAACATCATTTTCACCTAATTTGTGACGTTAAATTGGGGGAACTGGTTGGAAGGGCTTTACAGACGGGCCTTAAACTGTACATAATATAGTGATAACATGAAAAACTGACGAAAGACTAACTGATGGCTGATCGTCAACGAAACGAAGTTAAGTCTTTTGCTATATATGTTTGTTGCTACGGCAGGCAGCCAGCGAAAACGAATTCGTTTGATCAAATTATGGAAATTCAAGCATTACTTTAAACAAACAGAACTTTGTTATTCGTGACTTATTTTTCCTGATTGAGGTGTCATATGAATTAAAGGGGAGAAAATGAACCTTCTAGGAATGTAATTTTTTCTTTGAAATTCAGATACCGCCCGCCAAATAACTTTCTGGTATCCTTCTTCAATTTTCTGTTAAATCACTCATGCGTGAAATATGCATCATCTAAGGATCTTAGCTCTACAAATATGTGTAATTTATTAGTTATTATTGAAATTAAGTTATGATAAAACATCGATAATTCTTTTCTTTTTTTTTTTCTTTTTTTTTGGGGGGGGGCGCACTGTTTAACAAAAAATGGATTGATAAGCCATATATCAATTTGCCGATATTATGTCGACATGGGTTCATTGTTTCATGCATTGTACATATGAGACTATTGTCCAAGGTTAAGACGGAGTATGGTCAAACATATAGAAAACATATTTCCTAGCTCAAAAAACTTCTAAAAAATTTCTTCAGGCAAGTAGGATAATGATAGTTCACTGATCTGGGCCCTGTTGCATACAAATTACTATTGGTGGTAACTTTGCCATCAATGGCAACCACCATGGTAACAGGGCTCAACAGCCAATCAAAATCAAGGTGTCAAGGGTAGTTACCATTGATGGCAAAGTTACCATCAATGGTAAGTTGTGTGCAACGGGGTCCTGACTCTCTACCTACCATGTATGGCACACAATGAGCTACATATTAGTATTCGATTACATAGCTAAACTACAAGATATTTAGCTTACCTGATACAGCGAGACAGACTCCTACAGTAACCGTGTTTTTGAAGAAAGCGCTGGCAATAATAAATGATCCACACAACAATCCACCTAACATAGCGACAAAACGATGGTTCATCTTCGGCAGAATGAGTGTTACAACTGGACCTGATATATTGACAAAATAATAATAAGAACAAATACTATATTACAAAATTCAAACATGAAACCATATAAGGTAAGCACGTGTAAAAGTAAACACTGTTTTCAGAAACGTTCACGAATTCCCCATCATCTAAATGTCAGAATTATGCATTCATGAAAATACGATTACATCTCTCTTTTGTATCTTTCCTTTGCTAAGATCGGATATCGTCGGCACTGTGAGTCTGCCGAAGTTCAATGAATGGCTTTCTATAGGTCTTTTTTTTTTTTTTTTTTTTTTTTGGGGGGGGGGGGGGGGTTCTTAGATGTTGTCAAGTAGATTTTGCTGCCCGAATATGAGGTGACGATTACCCAAGTAAATTATGGGGAATTCGAAATTCAAGGTGGTCGAGAAGGAGGGCTGGGAAGAGGAGGGCCAGGGGAAGGAGAAGAAGGAGGTGGAGAGAAAAAGAGAGAAGTAGATGAGAGAAGGGGGCGATGTACCTCAAGTGAGGTTTGCTATCTATTTACAGAAGAAAGTCAATACTTTTGTCGCGCGTTACGATTTGATTTGATTTGATTAATAATTGTTATATCATATTTCAAACATACATACTTTAAACATACATAATGTCCATCATAGGGAACATCTGATCCATCACGCAGCTTTGCACCCTGATCGTCGAATTTATATACCCCAGTTTGATTTATCATCATCATCATCACCATCGATATACGGGGGGTGTCTTTTTTTAACCTAACCTTGCCATCCTATCGCTGCATTTCATTGGCTCAATAGGAACCACGCGTCATGCGCAAGTCATAAATATTCATGATACGCACGCACACAAACAAAAATCGATGCGATACTTTATCAAATAATGAGGTTTGATACAAAAATTACAAGTGCAAATATATATGTTTACTTAAAATGAATAACATCGCGAGACAATCAGGAAGCTTACCGTAAACAAATGACTACGCATGTTTTAAATTGTCCAAAATCATTGCGACATACTGGTTAAGTCCAGAATCTGGCCGATTTAATTTTGATCTCCACCACACCATACCAACGCAAATATTCATATATTCAAATATTAATATGCAGCGCACAATTGGCTAGGTTAGTTTTAAAAAGGTCGCATACGGAGTGAGTTCAATTGACAGTTTGCGACTTAAAACGGAGTGCACAATGCGTTGTTGTCAGGTTACATACAATTCTATCAATAAATGTACGTAATTTGACAATGTGTTACTTAATTGTTTTTTTACGTGTATATATTGTATTCCCCCAATCATCTGTAGTATATTATATCAATTATTATACTAAACATTTCAATATTTACTATTGCAATTATCGTTTAGGAAAAGCATGCTTAGCAACGATGTTTCGTTGAATGAACATAAACTATCCTTTTTTCATGCATTATCATTAGTTACAAGTATCATGTTTATTCTAATTTCGCTTGATTGAGATGTACTTGTAAGATACCATACTTAATGTTTTCCTTGTATTTTTGAGGACACCACCATTAATGTCAGCGTGTATTTAGTGTGTGTCAGAATAACAACGAACGGGTACAGTTGTCAGTGTAGAAACCCTTATGTGTTTCTGTTTGCCATCAGAAATTGGCTTAAGATGCAATGTGCCTGTTACGAGGAATGTTTTCCCGTTAAACCAGAGTTCCTGCAAAAGAAGTGAGTTTGCTCAAAGTATAAATATAAGATGAAATTTAGCCAATTTAATTTACATTAGTCACATGGTTAATTGAACGGTATAGATTCATGTGAGTTAACACGTATGAGAGTGCGCATGAATGACGTGTCACATCGTAGATTTGTTACCGATAGTGGGCGTGTTTTAACACATTGGGTTAAAATGACATAGAAAAGAAATGTCATGGTCGTGGTATTGGATATGTAATACAGTATTATAAATTTGGGTTAGTTCAATAAGCAAAGTGTGGTTAATCGATGCTTAGGAAAGAAAGCAGTTATTTTAATCCTGTTAGAATTGCAGAGAACAAATATAGCATATGTGTTACAAGTAAATTCTTATTTGTTTAATACGAAAGATTATCTTTACGAGGATAAAGTATGTAGAGGTCTAGCTATAGAGATTGATTTTATTAGTCATTTATTATGACAGGTACATAAGTATGTGAAAGGACACATCATGCAAGCACTCAAGTAATTATTCAGTGTAATAGATTATTCAGATAAGTGAGCATAAATTATAGAAATAATTTACAGACTTAGTTATTTTTACTAGGTATAAATGAAAACACAAGCACAGAAATTTAAGTGCAATACACAAGTATTTATTTACATGTGCTAAATGTCTGTATGTATTCTTGTTATTTATTTTTACAGATTGAATTGTTACGACTTCTCAAGAATAAAGCACACCAGCTAGAAGTCAAATCCAATTTGCGCAGACTGAGTTTCTTCGGGGTAATTGCTGGGTGTTTGAGCCAACCAAACATTCAATACTACTACGTAAGGCGCATTCAAGAGTACTGTAACAGTGCGTTATATAGACACATGTAAGTGCATATTTATCATGAAAGCCATATTTTGACTACAAGCGCTGCCGCAAAATCACCTCTAGCGCCATCTCAGGTCATCTTTAGCAATGTGGTCCAGTAACTTGCTGCTTTTAGCTCACAGAACTGAAAAATAGACGTATTTTCCAGTTGTGTGTTAAAGGGAGTGTTTCATGACGAGACTATGAGGCTGTTCACACCGGCAGAGATAGCGCGGTCTAGCGCGCGCTAGACCGCGCTATCTCTGCGGTGTGGAAGGTACAACGTCGTTTCGGTCCGCCCAACAGCGAGCCACGGTGAGCCAACACTGGAGCACCTCTTGGGGGTGGTCCACGAGAGATAGCGCGGTCTAGCGCGGTAGACCGCGCTATCTCTGCCAGTCTGAACCCGAGCTACGATAGCACGCCGGATTTCATCGTTCTACACGCGGGGAATTTTATACTCATTCTATTTTGGTGCGATCTGAATCTGAATCGGTACAATAGGCCATTTTCGTAATGTAACCAAATTGAATGCATAAGTGTTTGTGAAATGCCTCAATACAAAGTATTTCATTCACCTGATAGGAATAATAGTATTTCAATAGTCAGAATGCAACTGCATATATTAAGTGTTGCTAGGTAGGTCAAGCCATAATGCTTGTCCAACCTGACAACAACTAATGTATGCAGTTTGGATTCTGTCTTTTGAAATACTATTACTCTTATCAGGTGAATGAAATCATTTGTATTGAGGCACTTCACAAAGACGTATGCATTAAATTTGGTTACATTACGAAAATGGCCTATTCAACACTCCTAATTAGTGCGCGCGGAATCTTTGACCGGTCTGACCTCATGACGTCACGCGTCATGACAACAGGACCTCTCAAAAAAGGGGGTGCTACGATAGACCGCGCTATCTCATTGCGGTGTGGATCCGGCGAATGCCAATGGGCGGACCGTGGGTCGCGCTACGATAGCGCGATCCACGTTCCGCCCACGGTCCCCCCCTTGCGGTGTGAACACGCCCTCTGAGGTTTGAAAGGTACAACGTCGTTTCGGTCCGCCAAACAGCGAGCTACGGCGAGCCAAAACGGCGTGCCACTGGAGCACCTCTTGGAGGCTGTTCACACCGCAATGAGATAGCGCGGTCTATCGTAGCACCCCCTTTTTTCTAGCGCGCTAGACCGCGCTATCTCTCGTGGACCACCCCCAAGAGGTGGCATGCCGTTTTGGCTCGCCGTGGCTCGGTGTTGGGCGGACCGAAACGACGTTGTACCTTCCTAACCGCAGAGATAGCGCGGTCTAGCGCGCGCTAGACCGCGCTATCTCTGCGGTGTGGAAGGTACAACGTCGTTTTGGTCCGCCCAACAGCGAGCCACGGCGAGCCACGTCGAGCCAACACTGGAGCACCTCTTGGGGGTGGTCCACGAGAGAGAGCAAGGTCTAGCGCGCTCTAGACCGCGCTATCTCTGCCGGTGTGAACCCGAGCTACGATAGCACGCCGGATTTCATTGTTCTACACGCGGGGAATTTATACTCATTTTATTTTGGTGCGATCTGAATCCGAATCGGTACAATAGGCCATTTTCGAAATGTAACCAAATTTAATGCATAAGTGTTTGTGAGGTGCCTCAATACAAAATATTTCATTCACCTGATAGGAACAATAGTATTTCAATAGTCAGAATGCAACTGCATATATTAAGTGTTGCTATATAGGTAGGTCAAGCCATAATGCTTGTCCAACCTGACAACAACTAATGTATGCAGTTTGGATTCTGTCTATTGAAATACTATTATTCTTATCAGGTGAATGAAATAATTTGTATTGAGGCACTTCACAAAGACGTATGCATTAAATTTGGTTACATTACGAAAATGGCCTTTTCAACACTCCTAGTTCGTAATAGCGCGCGAAATCTTTGACCGCTCTGACCTCATGACGTCACGCGTCATGACAACAGGACCTCTCAAAAAAAGGGGTGCTACGATAGACCGCGCTATCTCACTGCGGTGTGGATCCGGCGAATGCCAATGGGCGGACCGTGGGTCGCGCTACGATAGCGCGATCCACGGTCCGCCCACGGTCCCCCCTTGCGGTGTGAACACGCCCCAAGAGAGAGAGCGCGGTCTAGCGCGCGCTAGAAAAAAGGGGATGCTACGATAGACTGCGCTATCTCATTGCGGTGTGAACAGCCTCAAAGTGTCTTTCACGTGGCACTACTCGGGGCCAATTGGATATAATAGAAGGCAGAGAAGTAATTCGACCAATGACAATCATTTTATAATCACCCTTGACCTTAAGATTTGAAGTATCCAGATCTGCTCGCCCCAATTTAATACGTCGGCGCATTCAGATGTTATTGGCGTTTGAGCATGACCGTGCACACGTATTAAAGGTAATACAAAGTTTTGGGAAATTTTGAAAACTGGGTGGAGAGCGATTCTTTACAATTTTGATATATTTGGATGCCCCTGTGGATGTAGTATAAGCACTATAAAATTTTGCCCCTAAAACACTTCTGCTTTCGAGAAAAATGGAATGTAAAATTTTACCGGTGCTCCCGGTAAATTGTGATGAATTTCAAATATCGCCTATGGCCGTACAATGGTAGCTGCGACCATGAAAATCTCAGAAAATGTAGTTGTGATATATAATTTTCAAACGGGAATAGCTAATCGGTCGATTTTAGCCAAGAAACATTGTTTTATAGCTTAATTAATATCTTGACCTTGAGAGGGAGCTATACAACATAAAGAGTTTATTATTTACAATTTCATAACTTTAGACTCGACTTTCACCGCGACAACGATCACTGAATATTGAAGGATCGCATAATATGCTTCCAATATGTTCATTTGAACCAAATTCATGACCCTATACTAAAACTTTGTATTACCTTTAACACAAAATTGGGGCATCTGACATAGACCTCTGTCGCAGAAGTGAATGTGTATAAACAACATTTAAGAACAAAAGGCAGAGGGGTTAAAAGGTCCCCAGACATAATTCCTACTCCACAAAATAGCAGAAATTCTCCGCTTTCAAATGCGACTCGCCCCCAATTTGGTATGTATCACTTCACTCACAAACATAGCACAAATTTTCACGTCAACACACGGCATGCACCCTAAGTCATGATTCCTGCATTGAGTCATTGTAGTGTAAGTAGGTACAAAATTGGGGCATCTGCCATAGACTTCTGTCTCAGAAAATGAATGCGTAACAACATTTAAGAACAAAAGGCAGATGGGTTAAAAGGTCCCCAGACATAATTTCAACTCCACAAAATAGCAGAAATTCTCCGCTTTCAAATGCGAATCGCCCCAATTTATAACGTTAATGGTAATTTAAGATATAGTCGAATTGATGCAACAATGTCATAATTCGTAGTAATACGTGTTGTAGCTACGTACACGAATGCGCATACATTTTCCAAGAACAAATGTCCAACATTTTTTTATTATGATCTTTATTCAGGTACAAAATCACGGATGTCATCATACATAATTATTTACAACAACCAAGTCATCACATGTTTTAATAAGTGTCAAATTATATATATCTATATTTCCTTGGGAAAGCAGATTATAAATGCATTTTCTGTAAATCATTGGTCATCATCATCCACTAAGTAGTATTCAACATTGTTGCTATATTTTTATTTAATCTATTTACAACACTCGCATTGTAAATTGAAAATAAAGCATAATGAAGTGGTAAATTAATATTTTTTGTTACTACGATTGCCTTTTAAGTTAACACTTAAAACAAAAAAAATCATTTCTCAGCTAGAGTAATTAGCATTATCCTTAATCCTTTGTGAAATAAAAATCCGTTGTTGACGATGACAATGTTGATGATGACAATGTGAACCATGGTGACAAGGTTGATGATGACAATGGTGATGATGACAATGTGAAAGACGGTGACAATGTTGATGATGAATATGTTGATAATGACAATGTTGATGCTGACAATGTTGATGATGACAATGTTGATGATGACAATAATGATGATGACAATGTTGATGATGACAACGTTGATGATGACAATGATGATGATGACAATGTTGATGCTGACAATGTTGATGCTGACAATGTTGATGATGACAATGTTGATGATGACAATTGGGGCAACGTCATTTATATAAATGACCGCAAAAAAAATGAATATATACAACATGAGACTAAAATATTGGGAAAGTGAACAAGCGAAGAAATAAATAAGCAATCAAAATCCCCCTTTCATACTTTCATCATTTTATAGTTTTACATCTCAATTATTCTTTTAAAAACAATCTTTTTGGGAGCCAGAAGCGCGTTATTTTCATATAGGGTATGCTCATATTTTTAAAATATAAAAAACTGTTTTTATTTTGTTTATTTGACCTACCTGTATGAATGACCTCACTCCCTTTTTGTTTCAAATTCTACTTTTTTATCATTTTATAGTTATACATCTCAACTAGTCTTTTAAAAACAATCTTTTTGGAGCCAGAAGTACGTTTTCTCATATAGGGTATCATTTAACAATAATAATAATAATAATAATAATAAAAACGTTACTTATAAAGCGCTTACCACCGAAGTCTCTAAGCGCTATACACACAAAATAGACTGATATACAATTACATCTTATACAAAACTAAAAATGCAAATAAACCTACAAATTACAATACATATGGAATACACATCAAAGTGAACAGAGTTTAATAATCAATCATCAAACGCAATTTTGAATAATTGTGTCTTGAGACTAGTTTTGAATAGGTTAACGGTTTGACAGTTTTTTACATTTAAAGGTAATCTGTTCCAAAGTTCAGCAGAAGTTTTGCGAAAGGAACGATTACCATAAGAGAGAGTTGACACAGAAGTAGATACGAGGTTTAATTGTGAAGATGACCGTAAATTGCGTGAGGGTTTGTATTCCTTGATAATTTCTTGCAGATAAATTGGTGCCAATTCATGAATGCATTTATAAGTTAAAACTAAGATTTTGTACATAATGCTGTACGTCACCGGCAACCAATGCAATTCGCGAAGTACTGGGGTGATGTGTTCACAAGAACGCGTGCGTGTTACAAGCCTGGCAGCAGAGTTTTGGATTCTCTGGAGTTTTGCAATGTGCGACTCCGGAAGGCCATAAAGAAGGCTGTTAACAAATAATTAACGCCTTTTTTACTCTGAAAAGATGAACAATTGTGGCTCTGATTGCAATTTCGTTTTTGCTTTTTTTTACAATCCTTTATAAAGGTAAAACTATAAAATGATTACAAAAAAGTAGAATGCGAACAAAACGGGAGTGAGGTCATGCATACATATAGGTCAAGTTAACAAAATAAAAACAGTTTCTCATGTTTAAAAATATGAGAAAATATGCTTCATCAAATATATGATAACGAGCCCGCGTAAAAGCTAATAGAAATTCATAATTTCTGTTATGGAATTTCAACACTGAAGACGCAGAGAAGACACTTCAGGTCTTTAATTCTCTATCTTAATTAGCTTGTAGCTTGCATGCGCTCATCGAAGAAATGTTTCTCGTTTCAGTATCTTCATTTCATTTCGTTTATTTCCATTTCCAACAAAATAAAATATGATACATGGGATCGCATTGTGTAAAACAATGAAACTTAACAATGAAAAGTTAATTGTAATTGCTCCACAGTGTACAACAGGCGTATACAACAGGTTGGTCATGGAGCGAAGGGGACTGCTGAAAAGCAAGGGCTTGTGGATTGCAGCCCCCTATACAACTTATAGTTGCAAAAAGAGTATATCAATAATAATACATGTAATACATCTAATGACGCAGATCTTCGTGGATTCGTCCAAGATCTTTGTTGCGTCCAATTGCTATACATTAATACAAAGAAACAGGTTTTCGTGACGGTTTACAAGGCCAATTCTGAATGAGCATTAAAGATAAACTTTAGTACTGGTAATGCGATTGCATTGTGAAAGAAAAGGTGTGGAAAGGATCAGAAACAGTTGATCATGTAGCATGTAAGTATTGGTGTGCACTGCAAGGTTACGGAGTCATCAAAATCATAATAAATTTGACCGAGTCTTGGTAAAGTAACAAGCACTGTACACAGAAAGCTATATATGGGACAACACACATGGTGTCGGGGCTAGTAATACCTTGATTTCCTTGTCTTTCTATGCTCATTACTCAGCCAGTATACATTTTCTTCCAAATTTATTTGGCACATGTCATTTATTTGTAATCTTGAACATTCAGTGTAAGTTTCGTTTGATTCTGTGAGAATTAATTTTCTTTTTTTTACCAGAACTGGAGTTTATCTTTAAGTTGTACATTATGGCCCGAATTCACAAAGGAGGTTTGTCGACAAACCTTGGTTTTCGTGCGTCACATGTCACGTTTCGACGCGTTTTTACAAACCAGGTTTGTAAAAAAAAACGCGTAAAAACGCGTCATCTGACGTACATAAACCCAAGGTTTATCGACAAACCTCCTTTGTGAATTCGGGCCTATGTGTTAGCAGAGTGTAGACAGCAGAAAGTTTTAATTTCATATTTATTTGTTATTATGACCATATTAATTGAGTAGTGGTCAGGTTATATTGTAACCTTATATATAAAATGAGATGTCATTTGAGTTTATTTTGTGTATTATGTACACATACAAGAGTGACTTGCAGAGAAGAAAAGGAAAGGGGAGAAAAGTAGCGTTGATAATAATACAATGAATCAAATACATCTGCTGATTGAATGCAGGTTCATTCATGGATGGATAAAAGATGCTAGGTCATGGACGTTTACACATCATTGTTGAATGTACAGTCACTGTACACACGAATGAATACAGTAGAATTACACACGAACATGAATACAGTAGAATTACACACGACAGGATCAATTTCTTCTTCTTCTATGTGCCATATCCTGAGACGTTGGCGACCATGGAGTGCCACAACTCTCTATCCCATATTCTATGAAGTAATTCATTCTCCCCGAGATCAATTCCACATTCAGAAATCCCACTCCTTAAGCTACTCATCCACAGAATCCTCCTTCTACCCCTACTCCTCCTCCCCTCGATTCTTCCAGTCAGTGCAAGATTTTCCAAACCATTCTTCCGTATAACATGGCCCAAGAAGCTCAGCTGTCGACCTCTTATATTATTCAGAAGCTTTCGTCTTGTTCCTGCCATGGCAAATACCTCATCATTAGAAATTCTTTCTGTCCATGAAATTCTTAGCATCCTTCTCAGGAACCAAACTTCACAACTTTCCAGTCGCTTTCTTAGGTCTGATGTCAGGGTCCAAGCTTCACATCCATACATTAGAACTGGATGCACGTAGCAATTGAGTACGCGGAGTCTTGTTTTCATCTTCATCTTCTTATTCTTTAGGATGTTTTCTAACTTGGAGAAAGTTGATTTTGCAAGTGCAATCCTTCTCTTGATTTCTTGCTCGCCTCTTGCATCGTCGGTAATTGTAGTCCCGAGGTAATTAATAGAGGTGGCTTGCTCTATTTGATTGTTGTTGATCTTAAGAGAGCATGGTATTCCTCCCTTCTTTGAAATTACCATGCATTCCGTTTTCTTGTAATTTAATGATAATCCTCTCTTGTCACTTTCTCTGACGACAACATCCAAAAGTCGCTGCAGGTCCTTCTCCGATTCTGCGATTAATATAGTATCATCCGCATACCGTATGTTTGTGATATTATGTCCTCCTACTTTTAATCCTCTTTCCTGTTCTAGGTTTCTAAGTATCAACTCACTGTAGTAATTGAAGAGATCTGGAGACATGACACATCCTTGCCGAACCCCCCTCTTAATGTTGATGTAGTCACTTAATTCTGTTTCTACCCTAACACATGCTGTTTGTTCCCAATACAGATTTTGCAATAACTTGATATCCTTTGTGTCTAGTCCAATCTTGGTTAAGTCTTCAAATAACTGATCGTGTCTTACTTTATCAAAGGCTTTTGTATAATCAATAAAACACAGGAAGACGTCTTTCTGCATTTCTACGGCCCTTTCTGCTATAGACCGCAGAACAAAAACAGCATTTCTAGTTCCGGCATCTCTGACAAAACCAAACTGCACATTACTAATTTCTGGAGTTAGGTGATTCCTTGCTCTTTGAAGTAGAACTCGCAAGATGATCTTTGTGATATGGCTCATGAGGCTGATGATTCTATGTTGCCCGCATTCCACTGCTCCAGGTTTCTTGGGAAGTGTAATAAATATCGATTTGCACAGGTCATCTGGAAACTTTCCATCATCATAGATCTTATTGATGACTTCAGTTAGTTTCATGACACCATAGTTCTCCAATGCTTCGACCATCTCCATTACTACTCCATCAGGACCAGCAGCTTTGTTCCTCTTCATCATGCTGATCGCTGACCTCACTTCTGAGAGCAGAATCCTAGGTCCTTCAATAGATCCTGCACAGTGTGGAGGTTCCTTTCTTACATCATCAAAAAGCTCGCCAATGTACTCAGTCCATCTGTTCAGTATCTCTTCCTTTTCAACCAGTACTGATCCATCCCTTGCCTTGATGCATCCCGACTTGGAGCTCCGAAGTTTCTTCCCAGAAAGTTCATTTACCTTCTTAAAAACCCTGGGATCGTTTGCATTAAAACTTCTCTCTATCTCGGCGCACTGTTTGTTCAGCCATTCCTCTTTAGCTTTTGTGCAGTGGTCGTGAATTTCTCTGTCCAACTCTCTGTATTGACTTCCATCTCTGTCCTTGATCTTCTGCCTTTTACTCATCTTTGCTAGAATCTCCTCCGTCATCCATCTCTGTTTACTTTTCTTTTCCTTTTTAGGTAATGTCTCTTCAGCTGTTTCTACAAGAATGTCCCTCATTGATTCCCAAGTGACCTCCTCTCCCTGGTCGGTGAGACTATCGAATCTGTTTTGTACTTTGACAGTATATCGGAGGCGAACATCACGATTCTGTAGCTGTTCGAAATCTACCTTCTGGATTGACTTGGCTTTTGTCATCTTCTTTAGCTTACATTGCAGAGTTGCCACAACAGGAATGTGATCACTCCTACAGTCTGCACCCGGATATGTTTTAGCTTGTTTTATACCTCTTTTAAACCGTTCATTTATTGTGATGTAGTCAATCTGATTTCTTGCACGATCTCCGGGGCTTTTCCAAGTATATATCCTTCTTGGATGTTCCTTGAACCATGTATTGACAATGACCATTCCTTTGGCCTCGCACCACTCTATCCATCTGGTACCCCTTTCATTTCTGTCTCCAATACCATATGACCCTACTGTTCTACCATATCTGCCTCTTCCCACCTTGGCGTTCATGTCTCCCATGGCAATTACAATTTCATTCGATTTACATTGTGATTTGACAGGATCAATACTTAGACAATAACATAGTTTAAACCGCCGTAGGTAATATTACAAGATAGAGAATTAAAACCTGTAATGTCTTCTCTGCGCCTTCAGTGTTAAGATTTCATTACAGAAATTGTGAAGTTTCATTAGCTTTTATACGGGCTAGTTATTATTTTGTTTGATGAAGCATATTTTCTCATATTTTTAAATATGAGAAACTGTTCTTATTTTGTTTATTTGACCTACACATATGTATGACCTGACTCCCTTTTTGTTTCGCATTCTACCTTTATATCATTTTATAGTTATAATTCTCAACTATTCTTTAAAAAAAAAACTTTTTGGAGCCAGAAGCGCGTTTCCTCATATGGGGTATCTTTTAACAAAGAGTTAACACCTTTTTTACTCTGAAAAGATGAAAAATTATGGCTCTGATTGCAATTTCGTTACGCTATTTTACACTTCTTTATAATGGTAGAACTATAAAATGATTTTAAAAAAAGTAGAATTCAAAACAAAAAGGGAGTGAGGTCATATATACATGTAGGTCAAATAAACAAAATAAAAACAGTTTTTCATACTTAAAAATATTATGAGAAAAAACATGTTTCACCAACACCTTTTCTGTACGCAGTGTACTATTATTTATTGATTTGTCTTTATATTTTACAGTCAAACCTGTCTTTGTGGCCACCTCTCAAAAGTGGCCACTTTTTTAGTTTGGCTTAGGTGGCCTTAAAGGTAAAGACCAGTTTTGGAAACGCCCCCCTCTCACCAAATGAAATGGAATCTCTTTTTACCAATCATGTGAAATAATATGTTTTGACTAATTCGTAATGATACACATTTTGCCGGGAAACCGCCTACTAATTGATATACAATGCGTCCCAGAAAAAACGAAAACGAGAATTATCGAAGGTTTACTATAACTTCAGCAAGATTATAATTAATAAATGACACATATTTGTAAAGCTTAGATACTCCTCTTTATTGTGATGCAACTAATATGATGCATATTTCACCCATGAGTGATTAAAAGTAATTTGAAGAGAGGAAACTAAAAAAGTCATTTGGCGGACGGTATTTGAATTTCAAAGAGAAAATCACATTTCTAGAAATTTCATTTTGTGCCCTTTCATATGACACCTCAATCAGCAAAAATGAGCTAGATTAAACAAAGTTATGTTTGTTTTAATAAAGTGACGCTTTCATATCCATAATTCGGTTAATAATTCGCTTTTACTGGCTGCCTGCACGTACCAACAGAGTTGACAAAAAAGACCGTTCCGTTCACGATCAGCCATGCACAAAAAAGACGAAAGACTTGATGCATAGCTGATCGTCAACGAAACGGAGAAAATTGCAGCATATGAGTTGCACCAAATGAAAGAGGAGGATCTTAGTTTTACAGATATGTGTAATTTATTAATTATAATTGTGATTAAGTTATAATAAAACATCGATAATTCTCGGTTTCGTTTTTTTCCGGGACGCACTGTATATTTGGTTAATTATCATATCTATCCGGGCTGGATGCGTCTTATTTGTTCGTACCACGGCGAGCCCTGATTGAGCTCGCGAGGGAAACCTGCGCATGAGCACTTCTACTACTACTACTACTACTACTACTTCTTCTACTTCTACTACTTACTTCTATACAACATCAACCAGTACTATGATGCTACCGTTGATGTTCACCAATGATGATGCCAATGATTGTTATCATTATCATCAATAACGATGATTGTTATCACTATGATCAATAATTGTCGCTGTTATTGTTTTTTTTTTAATATGTATAGTATTATTGTTATTATTGTTATCATTAGTATTACTATCATTATCATCATTAGTACTACATATACCGCTAACTACTTATACCAATACTAATATTATTATTAGTTTGTATATATCACGTTTTCACTTACATAATAGGTACATCAGCGTCGCAGGCAGGCTACATATCAATCCGACGGTAGCATAATCTGACTCCAGACGCTCCACCATTGTAGGAATAAGAACTCCAAAAGATTTCGCGATGCCACTATCAAGAAAAACTACGACGAATTTGCTAACAACAATTACCCAGCCCCAAGACCACCCACTAGAGCTTTCTTTGGCCATTTTACACCCAAAACAGAAGTATGATTAATCCAATCCAATCCAATCCAATCCAAAGTATGATTAATCCAATCCAATCCAATCCAAAGTATTATTAATCCAATCCAATCCGATCCAAATTATGATTAATCTAATCCAATCCAATCCAATCCAAAGTATGATTAATCCAATCCAATGTATGATTAATCCAAACCAATCCAATCCAAAGTATGATTAATCCAATCCAATCCAATCCAATCCAAATTATGATTAATCCAATCCAATCCAAAGTATGATTAATCAAATCCAATCTAAAGTATGATTAATCCAATCTAATCAACAACAAGTATTTGAATTAGGCCGAGCGCTGCAAATATCGCTCCACGTGATACAGCCACTAAATCAGATGACATTTCAAAAGACTAGTTGAGCCATTTCAGCCATTGTTCGCTATCGAAAAATAAGACTCCTAAAGGTTTGTCAAATGAAATTGCCTTCATATATAAGATGATCACGGTGCCATGATATTAATTAATTAAGGGCAATTTTAATACCCTATTGTATATCCCGTAGAAATCGTGTTCAGAGTACGCAATAGACCAGTTCACGGATAGCACATGTCCCAAATGACCGCGAATATCCACAGATCTTCAGAACATGAAGAGGTCTTTGTACATTTTGAAATAATCACTCCTTGAGGTGCTACGTAAAGATTTCTTCCGGGCTATCCGACTTGGCCTCACTCGCAGTTTCAGTACCCGAGGAGCTCATGGTGACCAGGTGACAGTTAACACAGCTCACAAATCCTGTTATTGAACTATTGTTGACGTTAATTCAGCACAAACACGCTCATCCACCCACTGTCTTTTTAAACAAAGGAGTCCTGCCAATGCCGTGTTATGGTACTATGACGTTTAATGCGCAAAGCGCAAAGCAATACACAATGACTGAACTTCTGAAGCGAAGTGACGTGAAATAAACATGAAGTGTGGTTCAATCTGTATACAAAGAAACAAAACATAAACAATAATAAATACCTTGCCTATAAATCAACAATCCCAAGCATTATGCAATACAGCTCCATTGTAAGTCAAATAGCGGAATCTTATTACCACTTATCTGCTTTAATTAGCTTGACTTCATCAATATTCATGAGCATATCATACAAAACGTCAATTTATACCCACTGACTGTCAATGTCGTGAGTCAAATTCTACACAACTCAAAATCAACCATGCCAGTTGTGTTGCTAAATCGTGCCAGTTTTATGGCAAAATCACCCTTTCACATTACTAAGTAATTTACCTACGGCTATATTGCCTGTTAACCTCATAACAGTTATATCCCTGATCTTACATGTCATTATTTATGTTTCATACGTGCCTGTATCGACTCACATACATGTACAATCCTATATAGTGTGGAACGGTATGTCACTGAAACAGCTCCCGTAGGATTTTTGTGTCGAAAAACCAATTGAATATGTTAGGTATTGGCTGAGATATGACCATCTGAATAAAAAGATTGCCTAAGGGAACTCAGTGTTATTTGCTATGGTTCCTAATACACTGAGTTCTTATGAGGAGTATATTTATTCAGATGGTCATATCTCAGCCAATACTTAACATATTCAATTGGTTTTCGACATTTGGATATTATTTGTTATGCTCTTTCGGAAAATGAAGACAAAAATTGAGAAATTCTGAAAATAGATTTTTTTTGATGACGTCACACTTCACCACTCTATGACCTAAGGGGGCAGCATGCATCCGATAATGTAGCCGTATGTCGCGGTCGTGTTCATCAAAACGAAGTTTTCACTGAAGAAATCATTTATTTCAATGTTAAAGGAAAAAGCAATCCAAGCAACAATCTCTGAACTGTACCGACAATCATTGGCCTTTGCTGCTTATATGACAAATAGTATTAATAAAAAAAAATCCAGGATTAGAAGTACTTAGAAAGTGAAAAGTTTTGAATTATAGCATAACTGTTGGTAGAAGTAATGGCAGTGTTGGTTGATAATGGGAGGGGGTGTGGTTTCCCCAGTGAAATTAACGGTATACCCATGTAGAATTAATAAAAAAATAGAAAACTATTCTTTAAAATAAAAAATTATACAGGACATGGGCCTCCTAACAAAAACCTGGTACCACTTCTGTGCTGTTGTTGTTGTTTTGGTGTTGTTGTTGTGTGTGTGTGTGTTTTTTTTTTGGGGGGGGGGCAAACCAATTAAAAATATCCAGTGTTAAATTCAATTGTCTTTAAAAAAAATTACCTCAAGATATTGAAATTAAACAATGGTTCACTTTCCTTTTTTCAAGTTAGAAAATTTGAATAAAATACTTTCCAGTTTCTCTGGTCTCTACATTAATAATGTTCTACTTCAAGCAAATCTCCTGCAAAGGCTGCAAAAAGGGAGAGTGAAGGGAATCCAATTGAAATGTGGACAGTAATGGAGTGAATATGGAATGGTTGATGGTAGTTCATAACGAGTGAATGCAAATGAGTGGTAACAAGTACGACTGAAAGTGAGACAGAAAGGAATTGCAACAGGTTGTTCAGTCAAGCGAACAAACCTTACAGAATAAATTTTTCGAAGAGAAAAAGAGAAAAGGGGAATCATTAAAAAAGAAAAAGGGGCACCCATCAGTAGGAAAAGGGTACTTACAAAAAAGGAACAGGAGGCATGTGTCAAAGGGGCATTTATGAGAAAGGGGAAAAAGGGAAAGGAGCACATATCAAAAGGTAAAAGGGCACTTGTTAGAAAGTATAGGGGGACGCGTGTCAAAGTAAAAAATAAAAAGGGCTTTTATCAGATATCACAAGGGGCACTTATAAAAATGGAACAGTGGCAGTTATTATAAAGTAAAAGGGTCATTTGTTGAAGAAAAAGGGACACCTGTCAGATTTGGATAGGGGGTATTATCGCAGGTGGTAAGGGGGCATTTAAGGGGACATACAAGTATGTGAAAGAATGTGTTGTTCTCTCTCGAGTTTGTCTCAGCATGCGTGGGATCTGTGGGTGCAGGGGTTCCTGAAGCAACCCTATACATGGATTTTCTTCAGTGGGTGCATATAACCCATGGAAATTTTTGTAAACCCTCAAATGATGAATTATCATCGAGTCCCTCTCCCCCTATTTTTTTTGTCAGCTCGTGACAAACGTTTAATCCAGATGAAATACGCCATAGGATGAAATCATTTCTTCACACTATATGAGTAGGGAAACACAAATGTAAAAAAGAAACCAAAGAGAAATTGTAAGATTAAAGAAAAAAAGAAAAACAAGAGAAAGGAAAGAAATAGGCCTATTATCTTGCACATTTTCATGTTAATTTTCTTGCAATGTATTTATTCCTATAATCTTCAGCCTTCTCCACCTGCATCTCTCTCTCTTTATGGGATAAAAATAGCTTATGAACCTACTCATGTAAGGCATAATCTTTCCTATCGGTCTGTATTAAGCTTTAAATGTTGAATTTGTACAACTTTACTTTCGCGAGAATTCGGCTAAACATATATATAGCAGCTAGCTATCTCGAGCGAACAGCTTAATACAGCTAGCTATATGCAATGACAACTTACTGTTCGTCCACACGTAGCCACTAATCTTCAGGAGCTTAGGCAACGTGTTACACTTTAAGACCATGTTACACTTTAAGACCTCAACACGCGTAGCCGTAGATAGTATGGCATGTCATTACAGAATCTATACTAGACTCTAGCTGAAATCACAACAGCTGAAAAATTATACTTATAATCATCCCAAAGTATACTCTAGATTCTCACTTTGTATCATCGATAATCCGCGACTCGCTGAGCGCTGGCTAGCCTCGATCGCCTCGATCGCCATACATTATATTTGTTTTAAATTGTATTGTAGTACAAGAAGTAATGGTAGTAGTATTTGTTTCATCCATTTACTGAATTAGTCGAGCATTCATATACGCAGAGTAAACCACGGAGTTACACAACACATTCCGGCCTGAAGCAGTTTTTTTTACCATTAGTCTATTAGACCATTTGCATTATTTGCTTAAACGCCAGCGCCAATTTACGTGAGCTTTCGTAGATTGCATATATCAAATTAACAAATTGTTGGGTCACGTAACCCAACACTTTTTAGATTTGGGTGACCTGATTCAAGAAAGGGCGCAATACGTGAACGTGAGCGTGATATGTGATACGTGGTGTTCGTTGCAAGCCTTATAAATTCATTTAACAGTTGATTCCCCTCAGTTGATTCTTTTGTTTGGATTATTTGGCGGGGAGAGATAGAAGTGAATGGTTAATGCTTAACGACTTTGTAATATTATTTTTATTTGTTCATTGTCTCTACGAAGCTCTTTAAATCAAAAACAGCTTTTATTGTTAGGCTTCCTGAAAGGAAATTCAACTGTTGTTAAGAAAATGTGGGTTGCACTTTGTAGATTATGATGATGTGTTTGATCTTGTTTTCAATAACAAGGATAAAAATGAGGTGCAGGATCTAATTAATCAAAGGGAACTTAATTTGAAACCGGGTAATATGCTACCCCATCTTTCTCTCTCTCTCTCTCTCTCTCCGTCTCCCTCTCTCTCTCTCTCTCTTCTTCATCGCCTAATACTTGTCCCTCTCTTACTTCACTGTGCATTTGTATTCCTCGATAATACAGTAAATAAACAATAATACTGCTTCTTCATAGTACATGTAGTAGGAGTAATATTAGCAGCAGTAGTATAATAGTAATGATAATAATTATTATTATAGATATTATTATTGTTCGTGGTGTTACTAATGTTATTTTTTGTAATTATTATAACTGTTATTGTTGACAATATCATTACTTGTATAATCGTTATTTGAGTTATTATCATTATCATTATTATAATCGTTCATATTATTAATACCTTTGTCCTTACTATTATTATCATTATTGTTATCATTAAGATGAATATGAACATCATGGTTATGATGATGATTAATATTAGTAGTATTATTACAATTATTATTTTATCATTACTATCATCAACAGCATAGTCATCAATGGCAGTAGTGTAGTATGGTACATGTAGAAATAGGCCTAGTAGTAGTGGTATCATTCTGATCCTTACTATCCTGATTATCTTTTGCAAAACATCTATCTAGAGATTGAAAATTTGTCATGAATAATTGCATTTAAGCTTACCATTATATGCATCTGGCTCGAATTTTGTTTGCTTGTGTATTTTGGTACTGGATTATTATCATGCTAAAACGAACTTGTGTCTTGTTCATTCTAGTCTTATTTTTATTTGCATTAAGTTTTTATACATTCTAGTTCTGATGTTTTCTGACTGTTTTCAAGACAATATCTTTTTTGTCGACCATAGTCCTATGTAGCTTGATTTTGAGGGAAAAGCAATCCAAGCAACGATTTCTGAACTGTAGCGACAATCATTGGCCTTTGCTGCTCTTAAATACTTATATGACAAGCAGTATTAATTAATAATTCCAGGAGTCATGATAAATTCGTTTAACAGTTGATTCCCCTCGGTTGATTCTTTTGTTTGGATTATTTGGCGGGGAGAGATAGAAGTGAATGGTCTCATGCTTAACGACTTTGTAATATTATTATTATTTGTTCATTGTCTCTACGAAGCTTTTTAAATCAAAAACAGCTTTCATTATTAGGCTTCCTGAAAGGAATTTCAACTGTTGTTACGAAATATTTGGTTGCACTCTGTAGATTATGATGACGTGTTTGATCTTGTTTTCAATAACAAGGTCCAAACCAATAAGTTGTTTACAAAAATAAATAAAAATGAGGTGCCGGGGGTAATAAATTAAAGCGAATAGATTTTGAACCTGGCCATAGGCTACCCCCACCCCTCTCTCTCTCTCTCTCTCTCTCTCTCTCTCGCTCTCTTGTCATTGTCCTTCTTTTCCCTCGCTTATTTCCTTCTTGCCGTGGGGTATGTACATGTAATGAGGATCTGTATGCCTCGATGATAGAGATAATAATTACTGATATCACTGAAATGATTCTCCTCCTTTCCCTAGTTCTTCATCTACTTCTTCCTAAACAGTAGTAGTTTACTTTACAAATGATTTCTCTCTGTTTGCTAGGACAATCGGGTATGATAATATGTGAGTGCCATTAGGAGCGCTGGGCCGTTATAATGAAAACGAATCAAGATATATTGAAGTTTAGGGAATATTCTGATTTTCAATAACATGAAACAAATAGTGAGCATCGACCAACTTCAGATGTCTGTTTTATTATGATTAAAATTCGAGTCATTTCAAGTAACAAAATATTTTTAAAGTTCGTTCGTTCGTGTGTCCTTAGATCAAGATTAATGTATCTTGAACTTTGGAATAGTTGCTACAACCGGCCATGTCAGACACGTTGCCCCGGGGTGCGAGATATGACTCTTGTAGCGTGCCTCCACTAACACAATTATACAATAACAATTAACATTACATTTAATTGAAAGAATGAAGCGATTAATATTACTCTCATGTTACGGGGAGAAGATATAATATATATTATGAATCAATTGATTTGATCGATCCAGGTTGATGGCACAAACACGGCACTACTGGACATAGATCCTAAGTATTACAGAGCTTGGTCTTGTTGCTCTGTTCGCCAGCAGTTTAAGGATATGGAATCCCGCGGCACATTATTCACAAGAGTTCTAACAAGCCAAGCTTAAAGAGAAGGTTGAGTTCTGGGAAGATGTAAACAATAATATGTGAGCGTTATCATTGTTATTATGCAAGGGTGGAAGAACATCAGATTAAACATGTTCCCTGAAAAGCATGGCTCATCAAATGCCTTCATATTCTAAATATGAATGAAACATCGTAAAAATCGGGGGGTAGGTTTTTTTCGCCATGTGCTTGTGTAGTCCCATATACATCATTCTGTGTACAGTGCTTGTAACTTTGCCAAGATTTTGCCAAATTTCATATCATTTTGATGAATCCAGAACCTTGCAATACACACTTATATACTAGATGATCAACCTCTCTGATAGATTCAACACCGTTTCTTTCACAATGCAAACACATGACCAGAACTCAACTTTATCTTTAAACAGAGTCTCTGATAAGTAGTATATTAGTTAACTTTTATCAGCCATCTTGGACTTCATTTAGTTCATTTCTCCTTATGTTGAAGATGTTCCCATTTATCATCCCTCAATGACCGTTGTCTACTACTGCTGCTGCTGCTGTTACGCAAGTGCCCCCTCGGAGCCAGATCTTTAAAACCTGTCAAGATGGCCATTTAAGACGCCATTTTATACTCTGCATGATTTGTTTTCTTCAATAGTTTTATTTATTAATTTCAAACCATACAAATCAATCTTAGAAATAAAATACACGGCTTGCCATCCAACCAAACACACTACTACTCGATCCCTACCCCCCCCCCCCCCCCCCCCTCCCTCCCCATCATGCGACAGTGCGACACACATGGACACGCCACCCGACCGCACTTCCACCACACAGCCTCCACAGAATACCCCAAATTGGAGCGACAGACAAACAGAAGCAATCTATTTAAACATTTGTTTAAAATCATTTAAACGAGGCTACAATAGCCACAATAGCCGTTAAAAGTTCGTGAAAACTTTGCTTGTTCCCCACCGCCGACAAATTTGACCCACATTCGACCAAAAGTTCAATGAGTCATTTTGTATACATCCCACACAGACGACGAACGACTTTGTAGCATTATTCTTATTTGTTCATTGTCTCTACGAAGCTCTTTAAATCAAAAAACAGCTTTCATTATTAGGCCTCCTGAAAGGAATTTCAACTGTTGTTTTTAAAGAAATATTTGGTTGCACTCTGTAAATTATGATGACGTGTTTGATCTTGTTTTCAATAACAAAGTTCATGCCAATAAGTTGTTTACAAAAATAAACAAACATGAGGTGCCGGGTCTAATAAATTGAAGAGAACTGAATTTGAACCCGGCCATAGGCTACCCCTCCTCTCTCTCCCTCTCTCTCTCTCTCTCTCGCTCTCTTGTCATTGCCCTTCTTTTCCCTCGCTTATTTCTTTCTTGCCGCGGGGTATGTACATGTAATGAGTATCTGTATGCCTCGATGATGGGGAAGATAATTACTGATATAATTGAAATGATTCTCCTCCTTTCCCTTGTTCTTCGTTTTCTTCTTCCTATACAGTGTTCAAAAAGTTCGTTCCGCCCCCTACAGAAAAACCTTTTATTGTGTTTAAAACATAATTTGCACCATGCATTCAGGTTATTTTTTTCCATTTCTAAGCAATTTATTTGAAATGTATCTCTCCTTGGTAGTCAATCACCTTTGAAACACGCTTGGTCCATTTATTGTCCACTAATGACGCAAGAAGGTCCTTATTCATGTCTAGGCTATTCCATACTCGCCGGATTCTCTCGTTTCTATTGTTTTGCAGTATTGAGTTTCAAATACTTTTTCTTCTTATAATAGACCATAGTTTCTTTATGGAGTTCATGTCTGTCGAATTTTCTGGCCAGTCATCTTTCCTTCTCCAAACTACAGTTGTTCTGGTAGGGCGCCATCTTTAAATATCCAAGGTTTACAGACCTTTAAATTCCTCTTTTTCAATGTTTGACCTCGTATCTCAGCCCAGCAAAATGTGTGCTCAGATTCTGCAGCCTGGATGCATCAGTACACGCAGTACATGTACATTTGGTTGTCAACAGATGGCGCTGTTACTAAAGTAGTCATATGAGCAGTTGAGTTGGCAGATATGGGAGGAACAACCTTTTTTTATCACGGTATAGTAGTAGTTTGCTTAATTTCAAATGATTAATCTTTGTTTACTAGGAACATCGGGTATAAAAAAACAGTGGGTGCCATTAGGAGCGCTGGGCAGTTATAATGAAAACGAATCAGAAAATGTTTGAATTTTAGGGAATATTATGATTTTCAATAACATGAAACAAATAGTGAGCATCGACCGACTTCAGATATCTGTTTTATTATGATTAAAACTTGAGTCATTTCGAGTAACAAAATATGTTTAATAATTTTGCATTGCCTCAAAAATGCCGTCAAATGTAACAAAAGATCGTGTCTTGGCTGGTCTGTTACTGGTTCCCACACAATTATAACAGCTATGACGTCATTTTTCAGAACGCCACTTGCTCCCTTTGCGTCTCTTTTTTCCCTTGAAATCTTGCAGAGCAATTCCGAGTTGTTCATGATATCACTTGATTTTCAACAAAATGCGCGTTTTTTTTTGCTTTTACAATACTTTTAACAAATCAGTTTCATGTCGCATTTCGTGACAATGCGTGAAAAATGCCCCCCCCCCCCCGCTCCCCCACTCTGTGAACGGAGGAATACCATGCGTGTTCCCAAAATGTCCAGTAAAGGGGTACTTTTCACGCACCAAAGTCCGGCTCATAGTACACAAACAATCCGGCCCGTTTTGACTTTACACACGGCTGACTTAGGGGGGTGTTTTCAAAAGGAGGGAACATGCATATGCGTACCCTAAATAACACTGAGTGGGGGGCCGGTGAATTTTGGCGTGAACAATACAAAAGTAAGGCGTAATTATGGCATAAGTATGACGTCAGTATGTCGTAAACGTGACGGGACAATAATGTGTCATGATGTTACGCATCGCACGAACGATACACGGTCTTCGTGCAACTAAATAGGGACTTTTAGATTTACACGACGAGAGCGTGGACTGCCGAGTGTGACATTGTGTTAAGGCACTGGGCCGAGCCCGGCAGTGCCTTAAAAGGACGTCACATTACCTTAAAAGGATGTCACACGTGGCGGTCCACGTTCTCGTCGTGTAAATCTAAAAGTCCCTAATGTCAAGCACTGGCACGCCTCAATGCGGGGCAATGCGGGAACAATTCGTGCAAGTGTCAGGGCATGGCTTTACTGTTAGTGGCCACTAAGGCCCATTAGTGACTATAACAAACATATGCTCTTCCTGACTGTTTGGGAATGTGTCAGTTTGCAACGAGATGGAGAAACGCGCTTTTTTTAAGAATCGCGTGATATCACGAACATTTATAAGTCATTTGTTTTTAATTGAAAATAAG